>JAWPHD010010538.1:0-92833 GCA_037043455.1 Cyrtodaria siliqua
GGTTTGTGAAATTCCATGTTGTTTCCGTGTTAAAAATACTTTCATATAGCCACTATTTTTGAGCACTTCTCCCACTCTGCTTACACTTTTCACAGTATAAATTATACACGTGTCTAACTGTCAATTGTTTGTCAAGATACTTCTTTTGGCTATCCTTTCGGCAGTAATGTGGGTCAACGGTTGGAAATTATTTAATATCACATCATGGATAAGTATGTCTATTATAACTAAGATGTTTGAAATAAATTTCGAATATAAAATATTTATGTTCTTAATTTCTTAAACCAAACACCTTCATTCAACAGGGTAACGTAAATTACGGTAACGTAGACTTAATAACGCAGGTATCAAAGGTATAACCATTACGTGAAACGAAATTTTGTAGTTTAAAAAGCATAAATAATGTTCAAAATGAGTTGTTACAATCAATTATGTTTAAAGGAATGCTTCAATAAAATTGTATTAGTTTATTGGACGATTTGTTCTATTATTTCTTTTTACATGCAGAAAATAGAAAATGATTTAAAAACACAGAATGTAACAGACATTACAAGAACCAAATATTATTAACATCATGGGCACGTATATCTGTGATATCTTAAAGGTTTGGAATAATTTTCGGATGTAACATCATTAATGTTCTTAATGTTTTACGTTAAAAAACTTAATAAAACAAGATAACGTAAATTACGGTAACGTAGGCTTAGTAATGCAGGTATCCAAGGTATAAAAAGTAAGTGAAACGAAAGTTTGTATTATAAAAGGCATGAATATTGAAGACAATTTAAAATACAAACCCTTTCTTCCATACATTTTTAGTCTTCAAAATGTAGTAAAATTAATTATTATTTTATAGGTAACATATTCTACACCCTGTAACACGATAAAGCCCCAACGCTCAGATGGCACACATGTTCCAAAATGCTCTACACATAATGGGCTTTCATATAAATAGGGTGTACAAAATTCCCCCTGGGTGGTGGTGGGGTTGGGGGGGGGGGAGGGGGGGTGGAGTGGGGTAGGGTTTCTCCTACTAGCTTACAGCCTATGGTTAACATTAGATGGTAAATATAATATTACCTTTACTGTTAGTACTATATTACAATTATAAATTACAATAGCGTCCATTCATTTGTTAGCCAGTCATTTATTTGAAGAATTTAAATAAAGTATATATATGTTTAGACGTCTATGATGTTAAGCATAATCATAACATAATCATGATCTAAAGAACTGTATTATATTATTAAAGACAATACGAGACTCGGTGTATAACAATACGAGACTCGGTGTACAACAAACGATTTTGTTAAACTGTAATTTATTCTTCATAGCTAGTGCAAGACAATCAGCCGCCTTTGTTTGTTTTGTTTTGTTAAGGTGTAAGATTTCAATGCCTTTGGTATCTAAATGACAATCGTATCATGACATTCAAGTACATTGACAAAAATGTTGGCTTACTGTGTGGGTGTATTTCCTCTCAAATAATTTAAAATAAAGAAATTTAATACGATTATGTGAATATCAACATTTAAGAATTATGCTCCCTTTTGTGGAATTCCATTCCGACTCAAACAATCCTAAATAAGTTTACATGTAAATTGCATTTTAATATGTTTACACATTTACCTGGACACGTGCTATACCTGAATAATGAAAATTTTGTATTGATCCATACAAAGCTTCTATCATACTCAAGGTCATGAGTGTATTTGACTAACTCACATAGTTATCGAGTATGCATATATAATTCAAGTGTAGCACTGCCTAGATACATATTTAAACATACTAAACTGGAAGTTTCATGTAACAAATATTCAAGATTATTTGAGTTCTAATATATTCTCTTTTTCAAATGCAACCTCAATGGGTTAACACAAAAGGGGACATAATCCTTAAACAATTGCTGTCAGTTTTGATAATATAATATTGACTTTATTAAAGTCGCTATCTCGCCAACAACAGGTACACTTTACAACAGATGTACACCGTTTCTAAACCTACTGTATCGGCAATAATAATATATATATATATATGTATGTATATAACTTACACATTTACACTTATAACTTACATTTCCTTTCGATGGGATGTTTTTTTATTTACACTGTCTTGTCAATTTGAACGTTGCCGACAGGATAATATCGAGGTTGTGTACACTTAAAATCGATTTAAGCTAACCAGTGGGCCATATTGCCTACTGACCGTTCCAAGTCGGTAACCCTGTCTTCCGTTGTGTATTGTCGTTTTTATTGTATAGTTAATTTGCTCTTTGTTTGTGGTGCAAAGCGGATCTACGGTATAATTGTGTTTGGGTGCTGTGATTTCTATAGGACCATTTTTCTCATTCTTTTTAGACATTTTGCGAATCCGAACTCAATTTACTACATATAAATGGATTAACCGGTCAGGCAAAACATCACCTTATTGGTATCATTGCCGAATCGTCGAATTAAGAGTTGGTACGTCGAATTAGGAGTTACCAACTCTTAATTCATTTTACGCATATTCAATTACGGGTATTTTAAGTATGCGTGAATAAATCTAGACTTTTAGTCGGCACTTTTATGTTTTATTAAAGAAATTAACCAGCAAATAACGATAAAACTTCACTACAAAACCGTTTATCAAAACTCTATGCAGGTGTTCAGGTCATGTAATAATGTATATGTGCCGATTAAAAGTATTGTTTTTTCACGCGTTCTTAAAATATCCGTGTTTGAATTTATAAAATTCCGTACAAGAAATCATAGACTTCCTGTCGAAACAGGTAGATGGAATAGCAAACCAATTAACGAATGAGTTTGCATAGTATGTAACACTCAAGATATAGGGGATGAATTTCACTACATTCTGACCTGTAATAATTTTATAGAACAAAGGAAAAAGTATTTAAAACCGTATTACTATACACGTCCAAATATATTAAAATTCCAACAACTTATGAGCAAAAATAACAAGATAGATTTAATAAAATTATGCAATTTCATTGACGTTATTCTGAAAAATGTATAATTGTGTATCGATTTATAATACACATTAAAGCAGTTTTAGCCTATTTTTGTTTATATTACATATATATTGTAATCATGTGTATTTTGTAAAATTACGAAGTTCTAGAACTGTCAATAGTACATAAACTAAATGACGCCAATACAAAGGCAATGACTTTCTTTCCATTATGAATGTTTAACTGTATTGTGTGTATTTTGTAATACTATATTGTTATACACAAGACATAAGAACCCCGACAATACCTTTTCACAGGTTTCGTTTTCGTATTATATGTCAAGGTATAAATACTGGGGGTATCCCTACCTGTTATATCTCCACCTGTGTACATGTTGTGCAATATAATAAGGCGCATGTTGAACTATGCTACTTTTCCGTGTGATACTAATTATATAATAACTTACTGTTAAACACATAAGCATTGAAGTAAGATTATTAATTTCCTACCTGTAAATAGTAGCTCCAGTATCACTGAATCACTGTTGAACTGTTTACACATTGTTCGACGAAATATCTATAGGCAGTACGTCGAAGTCCCGTGCAAACACTGGTTTTCATGTAGCTTAGTTAAATGTATGTCTTATATATGCCGTAAAGAAATGAACCTACGTTGTATATTGTTATATTTTGATTTGCATGCATCTATAGATCTAAATGCATTACTTAATATTAACCATAATTCAATATTTAATATGTTACTATTATTTGTATTATAGTCTATATGGTTAAAGGGAGGGAGACCGGCATGATATATAAATAAATATACACGTGTCTATGCATGCTCAGTTGTCTCCCATCTGACACCGATGAACAATAGCTATCTACCTTCTTATCTGACTGTAGATTATTTTGTGAAAACTATCAGTTCTGCTCTGCACTATCATCATTTTCTCTCGCTGTACTACCACCTTTATTTGTCATAACGATTACCATTTATAGTTGAATTTGCATTATATATTATATCCATTGCTGTTTTACACATGTAAAATCTTGGAATAAAAGAATTTGAATTGAATTGTAATATGCGTACAATGAATTATGAGTTGGTAACTCTTAATTCGACGCTCCAGGACTCACTCCACTATTATCTCCCTTGAATACTCGTGCCCTACAGATGAAGGAGGTAGATAAAAAAAACAAGTTCGCTTTTCTACATTTTACAGGATACATTGATTTATCTTTACCAGGTTCTAAATCTACAACATTTTAGGAAGAGATCACAGAATAATGCATGTTGATATAAGATTTTTAGCTAATTCTGCCTCATTTTACACATCATGGGTCTAATCTCCACGGGGTTTTATTTTTGTCTAAATTTTGATAGGTTGTGACGCAAACATGAAATTAAAAAAAGTTCAATCTGGTAAATATTTGTTAAAAGTTAATAACCTGCAGATATTGGATCAATGAAGAATTTAAGCATAAATACATGTTGCAAAATCTTTTTTATCTCTATGCCACGAACAAAAACATTACAATGGGACCCTATGGAAAGTTAATTATTAATTGTGGTGTGAGACGTCCATTTTTTTTTTTTTCGAAGCTGATCGTTTACATTGTATCAATAGTTCAATAGAATTTGGATTCTTAAAGTATGTAGGTGATATGTATATACCTCGTCGTCAGTATGTTTACAAGCAGTGTACATATGTTGTAAAATGTGTTTGCTGTTGGCGGGATTACTACGTTAATCGGCACACATTTATATCAAATCTTGAGAATCTACCAGTTAAGACCCAACTTTTTATAATATCAAACAATAATGACAAAATTATAAGGTCGTATCTACCACTTACAACCTTATATGATTATAGTCCTGTAGTTACGACCTTTTTGCAAAAAAAAATAGCATCCATGCTTTCACTTACGACAAAAAGATTAGATGAATTCAACCCTGCTAAAGCAAACTGATATGAGGACGGGTACCAGACTGAAAGTTGCGCAATTGTGTAGTGTGTATTTTTTGCTGCGGTCATATAAGAGTCGTAAGTAACACTTACGACCTTATAATTCTAGACCATCGATATGGGGCCCGTTCAGGAACTATTCTACATAGATAGCACACTTCCATGCTTTCACTTACGACAAAAGATTAGATGAATACAACCCTCCTAAAGCAAACTGATATGAGGACGGGTACCAGACTGAAAGTTGCGCAATTGTGTAGTGTGTATTTTTTGCTGCGGTCATATAAGAGTCGTAAGTAACACTTACGACCTTATAATTCTAGACCATCGATATGGGGCCCGTTCAGGAACTATTCTACATAGATAGCACACTTACAGGTGGGGCCCGTCCAGGAACTACTCTACACAGATAGCACACTTTAATACATGCGGGGCCCGTCCAGGAACTACTCTACATAGATAGCACACTTATATGTTGGACCCGACACAGATAGCACACTTATATGTGGGGCCTGTCCAGGAACTACTTTACATAGATAGCACACTTACATGTGGGGCCCGACACAGATAGCACACTTACATGTGGGGCCCGTCCAGGAACTATTCTACACAGATAGCACACTTACATGTGGGGCCCGTCCAGGAACTACTCTGCACAGATAGCACACTTACATGTGGGGCCAGCCCAGGAACTACTCTAAACAGAGAGCACACTTACATGTGGGGTCCGTCCAGGAACTATTCTACACAGATTGCAAACTTACATGTGAGTCCCGTCCAGGAACTACTCAACACAGATGGCAAACTTACATGTGGGGCCAGTCCACGAACTATTCTACACAGATAGCACACTTACATGTGGGGGCCGTCCATGAACTACTCAACACAGATGGCAAACTTACATGTGGGCCCCGTCCAGGAACTATTCTACACAGATTGCAAACTTACATGTGGGGCCCGTCCAGGAACTACTCAACACAGATGGCAAACTTACATGTGGGGCCTGTCCAGGAACTACTCAACACAGATGGCACACTTACACGTTGGGCACGTCCAGGAACTACTCTTCACAGATGGCACACTTACATGTGGGCCCGTCCAGGAACTATTCTACACAGATAACACACTTACATGTGGGGCCTGTCCAGGAACTACTCAACACAGATGGCACACTTACACGTGGGGCACGTCCAGGAACTACTCTTCACAGATGGCACACTTACATGTGGGCCCGTCCAGGAACTATTCTACACAGATAACACACTTACATGTGGGCGCCGTCCATGAACTACTCAACACAGATGGCAAACTTACATGTGGGGCCCGTCCAGGAACTATTCTACACAGATTGCAAACGTACATGTGGGGCCCGTCCAGGAACTACTCAACACAGATGGCAAACTTACATGTGGGGCCTGTCCAGGAACTACTCAACACAGATGGCACACTTACATGTGGGGCCTGTCCAGGAACTACTCAACACAGATGGCACACTTACACGTGGGGCACGTCCAGGAACTACTCTTCACAGATGGCACGCTTACATGTGGGCCCGTCCAGGAACTATTCTACACAGATAACACACTTACATGTGGGGCCGTCCAGGAACTATTCTACACAGATGGCACACTTACATGTGGGGCCGTCAGGAACTATTCTACACAGATGGCACACTTACATGTGGGGCACGTCCAGGAACTACTCTTCACAGATGGCACACTTACATGTGGGGCCCGTCCAGGAACAACTCTACACAGATAGCACACTTAAATGTGGGGCCTTCCAGGAACTATTCTACACAGATAACACACTTACATGTGGGGCCCGTCCAGGAACAACTCTACACAGATGGCACACTTACATGTGGGGCCCGTCCAGGAACTATTCTACACAGATAACACACTTACATGTGGGGCCCGTCCAGGAACTACTCTAAACAGATGGCACACTTACATGTGGGGCCCGTCCAGGAACAACTCTACACAGATAGCACACTTACATGTGGGGCCGTCCAGGAACTATTCTACACAGATAACACACTTACATGTGGGGCCCGTCCAGGAACTACTCTACACAGATGGCACACTTAAATGTGGGGCCCGTCCAGGAACTATTCTACACAGATAACACACTTACATGTGGGGCCCGTCCAGGAACTACTCTACACAGATGGCACACTTACATGTGGGGCCCGTCCAGGAACTACTCTACACAGATGGCACACTTACATGTGGGGCCCGTCCAGGAACTACTCTACACAGATGGCACACTTACATGTGGGGCCCGTCCAGGAACTACTCTACACAGATGGCACACTTACATGTGGGGCCCGTCCAGGAACTACTATATACAGATGGAACACTTACATGTGGGGCCCGTCCAGGAACTACTCTACACAGATGGCACACTTACATGTGGGGCACGTGCAGGAACTACTCTATACAGATGGCACACTTACATGTGGGGCACGTCCAGGAGCTACTCTACACAGATGGCACACTTACATGTGGGGCACGTCCAGGAACTACTCTACAAAGATGGTACACTTACATGTGGGCCCGTCCAGGAACTACTCTATACAGATGGAACACTTACATGTGAGGCCCGTCCCGGAACTACTCTACACAGATGGCACACTTACATGTGGGGCCCGTCCAGGAACTACTCTAAACAGATGGCTCACTCACATGTGGGGCCCGTCCAGGAACTACTCTACACAGATGGAACACTTACATGTGGGGCACGTCCAGGAACTACTCTACACAGATGGCACACTTACATGTGGGGCACGTCCAGGAACTATTCTACACAGATGGCACACTTACATGTGGGGCACGTCCAGGAACTACAATACACAGATGGCACACTTACATGTGGGGCACGTCCAGGAACTACTATACACAGATGGCACACTTACATGTGAGGCACGTCCAGGAACTACTCTACACAGATGGTACACTTACATGTGGGGCCCGTCCAGGAACTACTCTATACAGATGGAACACTTACAAGTGAGGCCCGTCCAGGAACTACTCTACACAGATGGCACACTTACATGTGGGGCCCGTCCAGGAACTACTCTACACAGATGGCACACTTACATGTGGGGCCCGTCCAGGAACTACTCTAAACAGATGGCTCACTCACATGTGGGGCCCGTCCAGGAACTACTCTACACAGATGGAACACTTACATGTGGGGCATGTCCAGCAACTACACTACACAGATGGCACACTTACATGTTAGGCCCGTCCAGGAACTACTCTATACAGATGGCACACTTACATGTGGGGCACGTCCAGGAACTACTCTATACAGATGGCACACTTACATGTGGGGCACGTCCAGGAACTACTCTATACAGATCACTTACATGTGAGGCCCGTCCAGGAACTACTCTACACAGATAACACACTTACATGTGGGGCACGTCCAGGAACTACTCTATACAGATGGAACACTTACATGTGAGGCCCGTCCAGGAACTACTCTACACAGATAACACAATTACATGTGGGGCACGTCCAGGAACTACTCTAAACAGATGGCTCACTCACATGTGGGGCCCGTCCAGGAACTACTCTACACAGATGGAACACTTACATGTGGGGCACGTCCAGGAACTACTCAACACAGATAACACACTAACATGTGAGGCCCTTCCAGGAACTACACTACACAGATGGCACACTTACATGTGGGCCCGTCCAGGAACTATTCTACACAGATAACACACTTACATGTGGGGCCTGTCCAGGAACTACTCAACACAGATGGCACACTTACACGTGGGGCACGTCCAGAAACTACTCTTCACAGATGGCACACTTACATGTTGGCCCGTCCAGGAACTATTCTACACAGATAACACACTTACATGTGGGGCCTGTCCAGGAACTACTCAACACAGATGGCACAGTTACACGTGGGGCACGTCCAGGAACTACTCTTCACAGATGGCACACTTACATGTGGGCCCGTCCAGGAACTATTCTACACAGATAACACACTTACATGTGGGCGCCGTCCATGAACTACTCAACACAGATGGCAAACTTACATGTGGGGCCCGTCCAGGAACTATTCTACACAGATTGCAAACGTACATGTGGGGCCCGTCCGGGAACTACTCAACACAGATGGCAAACTTACATGTGGGGCCTGTCCAGGAACTACTCAACACAGATGGCAAACTTACATGTGGGGCCTGTCCAGGAACTACTCAACACAGATGGCACACTTACACGTGGGGCACGTCCAGGAACTACTCTTCACAGATGGCACACTTACATGTGGGCCCGTCCAGGAACTATTCTACACAGATAACACACTTACATGTGGGCCCGTCCAGGAACTATTCTACACAGATAACACACTTACATGTGGGGCCGTCCAGGAACTATTCTACACAGATGGCACATTTACATGTGGGGCCGTCAGGAACTATTCTACACAGATGGCACACTTACATGTGGGGCACGTCCAGGAACTACTCTTCACAGATGGCACACTTACATGTGGGGCCCGTCCAGGAACAACTCTACACAGATAGCACACTTAAATGTGGGGCCTTCCAGGAACTATTCTACACAGATAACACACTTACATGTGGGGCCCGTCCAGGAACAACTCTACACAGATGGCACACTTACATGTGGGGCCCGTCCAGGAACTATTCTACACAGATAACACACTTACATGTGGGGCCCGTCCAGGAACTACTCTAAACAGATGGCACACTTACATGTGGGGCCCGTCCAGGAACAACTCTACACAGATAGCACACTTACATGTGGGGCCGTCCAGGAACTATTCTACACAGATAACACACTTACATGTGGGGCCCGTCCAGGAACTACTCTACACAGATAGAACACTTAAATGTGGGGCCCGTCCAGGAACTATTCTACACAGATAACACACTTACATGTGGGGCCCGTCCAGGAACTACTCTACACAGATGGCACACTTACATGTGGGGCCCGTCCAGGAACTACTCTACACAGAAGCACACTTACATGTGGGGCCCGTCCAGGAACTACTCTACACAGATGGCACACTTACATGTGGGGCCCGTCCAGGAACTACTCTACAGAGATGGCACACTTACATGTGGGGCCCGTCCAGGAACTACTATATACAGATGGAACACTTACATGTGGGGCCCGTCCAGGAACTACTCTACACAGATGGCACACTTACATGTGGGGCACGTCCAGGAACTACTCTATACAGATGGCACACTTACATGTGGGGCACGTCCAGGAACTACTCTACACAGATGGCACACTTACATGTGGGGCACGTCCAGGAACTACTCTACACAGATGGTACACTTACATGTGGGGCCCGTCCAGGAACTACTCTATACAGATGGAACACTTACATGTGAGGCCCGTCCCGGAACTACTCTACACAGATGGCACACTTACATGTGGGGCCCGTCCAGGAACTAATCTACACAGATGGCACACTTACATGTGGGGCCCGTCCAGGAACTACTCTAAACAGATGGCTCACTCACATGTGGGGCCCGTCCAGGAACTACTCTACACAGATGGAACACTTACATGTGGGGCACGTCCAGGAACTACTCTACACAGATGGCACACTTACATGTGGGGCACGTCCAGGAACTATTCTACACAGATGGCACACTTACATGTGGGGCACGTCCAGGAACTACTCTACACAGATGGCACACTTACATGTGGGGCACGTCCAGGAACTACTTTACACAGATGGCACACTTACATGTGAGGCACGTCCATGAACTACTCTACACAGATGGTACACTTACATGTGGGGCCCGTCCAGGAACTACTCTATACAGATGGAACAGTTACATGTGAGGCCCGTCCAGGAACTACTCTACACAGATGGCACACTTACATGTGGGGCCCGTCCAGGAACTACTCTACACAGATGGCACACTTACATGTGGGGCCCGTCCAGGAACTACTCTAAACAGATGGCTCACTCACATGTGGGGCCCGTCCAGGAACTACTCTACACAGATGGAACACTTACATGTGGGGCACGTCCAGGAACTACACTACACAGATGGCACACTTACATGTTAGGCCCGTCCAGGAACTACTTTATACAGATGGCACACTTACATGTGGGGCACGTCCATGAACTTCTCTATACAGATGGCACACTTACATGTGGGGCACGTCCAGGAACTACTCTATACAGATCACTTACATGTGAGGCCCGTCCAGGAACTACTCTACACAGATAACACACTTACATGTGGGGCACGTCCAGGAACTACTCTATACAGATGGAACACTTACATGTGAGGCCCGTCCAGGAACTACTCTACACAGATAACACAATTACATGTGGGGCACGTCCAGGAACTACTCTAAACAGATGGCTCACTCACATGTGGGGCCCGTCCAGGAACTACTCTACACAGATGGAACACTTACATGTGGGGCACGTCCAGGAACTACTCAACACAGATAACACACTAACATGTGAGGCCCTTCCAGGAACTACACTACACAGATGGCACACTTACATGTGGGCCCGTCCAGGAACTACTCTACACAGATAACACACTTACATGTGGGGCACGTCCAGGAACTACCCTACACAGATGGCACACTTACATGTGGGCCCGTCCAGGAACTACTCTACACAGATAGCACACTTACATGTGGGGCACGTCCAGGAACTACTCTACACAGATGGCACACTTACATGTGGGGCCCGTCCAGGAACTACTCTACACAGATGGCACACTTACATGTGGGGCCAGTCCAGGAACTATTATCCACAGATAGCACACTTACATGTGGGACCCGTCCAGGAACTACTCTACACAGCTGGCACTCTTACATGTGGTGCACGTCCAGGAATTACTCTACACAGCTGGCACTCTTACATGTGGTGCACGTCCAGGAACTACTCTACACAGCTGGCACTCTTACATGTGGGGCCCGTCCAGGAACTATTCTACACAGATAGCACACTTACATGTGGGACCCGTCCAGGAACTACTCTAAACAGAAGGCACACTTACATGTGTGGCCCGTTCAGGAACTATTATCCACAGATAGCACACTTACATGCGGGGCCCGTCCAGGAACTATTCTACACAGATGGCAAACTTACATGTGGGACCCGTCCAGGAACTAATCTACACAACTAGCACACTTACATGTGGGGCCCGTAGAGGAACTACTCTACACAGATAACGAACTTACATGTGGGGCCCGCCCAGATGAGCACCAGCCTGACGAAGTCTGTATACGTATGGTAGTCCTCAATTCATTCGGCAAGCTGTTCCACACACGGGGTGGGGAGGGGTTGGAGGAGGGAATGAAAACTAAAGGAGTTTTCCCCATACCTGGATGTCCTTACCCTGGAGGCCTCTAAGACGTTGCTATATCTGAAATTATAAGTTTTCAGAGACACCATGTCATGTAGGTTGACATGCCATTTAAACATTTAAAAGTTTCAATAGCAATAGTTCTGAATCTTCCTAAATGTAGGTTGTCATTTTAACTCTTTCTAATAGGGTGCAATAAGGAGAGATGTAATCATTAACAAACACTTCTGAGGGCTCTGTATTTTAATTTTTCTAATTTATCAGTGTTTGTCTTACTACAGAAGTGTTATGTAAGTGGGCAGTAGTTAAAGTTGGATCTAGTAAAAGATTTAAAAAATAATGACTGAGAAGTTTGCTAAGTCTTTGAAGTCCATTTAACTGTTTTGCTGCTTTATTACAGAGATTTGAGATTTGAAGGTCAACATTTAGTTGGTAGTCTAGATCGACTCCAATGAATTTAACATTGTTATCACATTTATTTTCTGTTTGGTATATTGTAAAATATTTTAATTTCATTATGTGACTTTGCGCCTATAGTTATGGACTGGACGTTGTCGGGGTTTGTCTGCATTTGATTAGAGTTAAACCATTATATTAGTAAGTTACTTTCAGTTTGGCTGTATTGTCGTCGGCTTAGTTATAGAGTGTTGATTTTTTTATAAAGTAAAATATGTTTGACCCTTTGGCTTCTGTTTGGTAGATAGCTAAGCATAATTAAGTTGAAATGCATTTAAGTTTAAGTTTAAGAATGATTAAGGCGTGTGGTAGTCGGTCGAAAGCCTTTGATCGGTCCATTAGAATGGCTCCTAGGTATTTATTTTCGCTGAGTGCTTTTTTCCAATCTTCTGTGAGACTACAACTTCCGTATTTTTCATCAGATTCCATCATTTATTCATATCCAGCGGAACAACAGAGAAAAGATGCTGCCCGACAACATGTCATCAATACTCCGTGAAAACCCTGCTATCTGCGCGATACTGAGTGTATGGTATTTTCTCCGTGAAATCTCTGCTATCTGAGCGACACTTACAAATACTTACAAATCCTTTTCTGGTAGTAGGCGACTATCGGCCTTTTGCACTAGATCTAGGACTTCTTTATATCCAGTAACTTGTAGTTGGGCTTTATAATCATATTTTATTGGTTGGTCCATCAATAACTTGACCTATCCATTTGTGCTTCAAAACTTTTCACGTTTTTTGTTTTTACGACTTCTATAGGTAATGAGTTCCAAATGTCCACCACTCTGTAACACTCTGACATCTAACCTAGGTATTTTCTTATAAATCTTATATTGATGTCCTCGAATTTTCGAGTAGTTTATCAGGGTGAATAAAGTGGATAATTCAGTGTCATATTTTCCTGTTACAATTGTATAGGTTTGTATCATGTCACCACGTAATCTCCTATATGCCAGAGTCGGTAGTTTAAGGATTGCTAACCTTTCTTCGTATTTCATCCCTGGTAGTACTCGTGTAGCTCGTCTTTGGACATTCTCAATTATATATATATGTTTCTTTAGATGCGGGCACCATACCTGGTTTTCATATTCTATATATGGTCTAACCAGCGCCACGAATAGTGTTTTAAAGATTATAAGAATCTTTCATGGGTATCCGGTGAAGATAGGTTCCGATTAAAACACTTATACCATGGATTTATATGTACACGGATAAATCGGGAATTAACAAGGGGCGTATAGGGAGTTTCAAATCCAGTGTACATATAAATTCATGCTTATACCAAGGGTTGGAATTCCCTATCTGAACCGAATACCCATGATAGATTCTTTTTCTTGCATATCAGAGACATGTTGTACGTTGACGCCGCCAGCTACTAACGTTTTGCATGTTTTCTTGCATAGCGGATGTTGGCGCGCGTGAATTTTATCTCGACCCTAGGGTGAGATGGCAATAGGCCTATCTAGCCCCGATAAAATGACGGATATCCTTGTCCGGTATGCAAGATATCATTATCTAAGTAGTCAAATGTTCGTCGTATTACCCCCATAACCTGAATTGTATTGAATTGAATAATGGCCTTATTTACTTTTTCATATATGTTTCTCAAATGATAACCTCGTATAAATCTATAATTAGGCCTACTCCTATATCCTTTTCTTCTTTTGTATTACTCAATGCGTGGTATTATGTCTTCTTCTGTATTACTCACTGTTGTGTGATACTGGCTGTGTGGTAGTTTTTCCGTGAAAACCCTGCTATCTTAGCAATACCGAGTGTATGGTAGTTTCTCCGTGAAAATCCTGCTATCTGGGCAATACTGAGTGTATGCAGAGATCTAATAACACATTTATTAATATGTCTGTGGGTAGTTTCTCCGTGAAAACCCTGCTATCTGAGCGATGCTGAGTGTATGGTAGTTTTCCGTGAAAACGCTGTTATGTGAGCGATAAGGAGAGTACGTAGTTTCTCCATGAAAACTCTGCAATCTGAGTGTATGGTACATCCTGCTAGAGTTCCTTGTGGTTTGTTAGAGACCATTGGGTTAGAATCAAATCAAAAGTAAAATGGCCGACAGACTCACTCAACTTCAAGATGCAGTTAATCAGGTACATTTATCAGCGCGTCTGTCCATTGCTTCAAAGCTATCTCTTGCCAACACATTATATCTATGTTATACTATGTCTTAGAACATATGTCAGTATGCAATATTTACAAGTTGGCTGAATTTTCTATGAAAAGAGATTGACTATTGTACCCAAAAGTGGATGGGGTATCATTTAGGGACCGGACGTCCGGCTGCCGGACGAGGAGACAAATAGTATTCCCGTCCGGATCCGTACGTGGAGACAAACCTAAGTCCGGTGCATTCTTAAGAGCAAGGCTACTGATCTAAAATGTTCTATTTGTAACGCGTTTTAGCTAGGTTAAAGTGCGTTTTCTCGTCTTTTTCAAGGGAAGGAAGGTTGGGGCTAGAGTATGGTGGCTACTAGAAGTGATTTCAGGTCGTTTCGGCACCAAACCGTTTCGGCACCTAGACGTTTCGGCATCAAACCATTTCGGACTTAGACGTTTCGGCCCCTAGACGTTTCGGCACCGTTATACATTTTTTTAATGTGGCCAATCACTATGAAATAATTAGTCATTTTAGTGTATTTTAAGGTAGTTAACTAAGGAGAAATTGTCTATAGATATAAACATGTAAATATATAGCACCGTTGTTTTTTTTAAATTGCCAATCACTATGAATTAATTAGTAATTATATCACATATATCAGTAAGGAATATTAAAATGGTAATATTAAAATGAATAACACATGTAACATATATTTTAATATAGTTTTATTTTGCATCTCATTAATTTATTCAGAATAGCAAAAACAACAATTTAACTCCATTAATTTTGTTACACTAAATATGTGTAGTTCATGTTTTTTGGACGGAGGAAAAAAAGAAGTTTGAACATAATTCTGTTTATTTGCCATCATCAAACACTAAGCATAGTTCACACACAGTCAAGATTTTTAGTCCTCAACACTATCAATGGTATCCATAGGTGGCGCGTACATCCTTCCAGTTTCTCGCAGGATGTTGAAACTTCCTTGGCCTCATACTGTTCCCATAGCGTCGCCGTTCTTCCCTGCTTGCGCTTGTATGCGACCCTCTAAAACCTGCAAAGTGCCTGCTCACAAACAAGCTGCACCTGCACGCCAACTAGGTTAGCTTCTCTTCGCAGGAGTTGAACCAGTAGATAGAAGTGCAGCTGCGCTCGTCCAGCTTTCCCGTTCAGAAACCTGTGCCACCCTGAAGTAGAAATTATTTTTTAAAGCTGTGCATGTATTCAGCATAAAAACAGGCGTGTAAAATAACTAATAACAATACATTGCAAACCAGAGCGTCTATTAAATAATGTATAAATTGAATATTGGGTAAAATTAGCAAGTACGCATTTTATTATATATACATAGAGGTTGCTATATTCTATGTTGGGACAATAAAATTTACATTCACTGCATCTCTGTATTGCTGGTTAGTAATGCCACAACATATGCAGATACTAATTAAGACGAATATTTTTTTGCGAATAAACAACATTAACTACATTTGTACGGTTACTGTAGTATGTTTTTAATTGTTTATTATTGTAAATACTCTAAATACATTGTGTATTTACTATGCATACAATAACTCAATTAAAGATTATTTTTTTTATATATTTCTTTATTGCAGTGAATACACAACACAAGCACATGTGTGGTGCACATTACCAGGCGCGGGTTGTTGTGCATTTACAATTATGCAGAATTTTACGGGTACTGCGGTATACTCGTAATTGTGTATTGCACAGGCCAATCAGCAGATTTTTCAGTACGTAAAACACATAGATGTTGGGCTTTATTAAATTAAAAATTAAAATTGATTTATAATATACTCACGGTCAATGAAAACGCACCACAAAATCAAAGTTAAATTTTAGGTATTTTAGATAAAATATTGGTTTTATTAAATGCACGTGCATTTCCGAGTTTCATCAGTTACATCGTACAAAGAAATAATTTCCCCAAAAACATTGAAAAACAGTGAAACCAATTGGAATTTATTCAGAGACAGATTAATTAGGTTGAATTTTAGTGGAACAGTTTTCTTTTCATGATTATCCATAGTAAACAGTTAGGTAACAAGATTCAATCTTTAAAAAAAAAGAAAATATTGATTCAGAAATATGACTATGCGCTACTATAAATTATAATTAGATACTTACCTGTTTTGCAAGTTCGATGTTGCCAGCCACCACAATTGTCACATGTTACGGCATGCGGACGAGGACGGACCTCGCAGCTGCATGAAATACATAGAGCTCCAAAGCTGGTATTCATTTCAATAAATTGAAACTTTTCAAAGTTCACAGAAAAACATTTATTAAGATTCACAATTCTTTTTATCAAAGTTCACAATAAATAAAAAATCACTCCTCTGTACAAACAGTCGAGTCAGTTATAATGAGAATAAACCGACGTTAAACAATGAATGTGTGAGAATAAATGTTCTCAATATTTTTTTTTAATTTAATTTAATTATGGTCACCTTTAAATAAAGCCCCATATTATTAACACCTTTATTTAAAAATGTGGTTAATCCAAATAAGACGATTTTATTCATTGGTTTAATAATATGTTTGCAGGGTAATTATAGCCTGCAAATCATTCGTTTTTTTGTTGTGATTTTCGGACAATCTCTTTGATCAACTAATCGAAGGTGGAAAGCCGAAACTGAATAAATATCTTCTTTATATCGTTAGTTTTATTTTTAATAATTGTGCTTTCCTTGCTAAACTAACATTAAATATGTATATTTAAAAAAATATTGCCGATAATAATGAATAAAAAGTTGTTTAATTAGTTTGTATAGCATTTATTTATAATACTGAACATGTTTGCTTCAAATTGTTTTGTTTTTCAATATGATGATGAAGCAAAATGCACATATTTGGGTCTTACGCTGTAACGTGAACACCTATGGAATATTAATATGATAATAATATAGATGAACATGTTACAATCCAGGTCAAACAATTAATCATGTTTTTTTTAATATTTGGGATACATAAATGGCATTATTTATTGTATTCCATAATAATAAATACATCAGTAATACAGAATAAAAACATTAAAACACAGTAAAACAGAAATTATTTCTTAATTCTTCATTTAATCTTCCTTTATTTAAACATCTTTCAGTCAACATCTTGCGTCGGAAATTGAACTATTCTTCATTTAGTCATCCTTGATTCATCTTGCCTAAAGCTGAAATAACATAGTAATAAGTTATTTATTTATATACATGTATATATATATTATTTTTAAATGATATCATAATAACAAATACTTAAATCAACAGTATTAAAAAGGGTGCCGAAACGTCTAGGGTAAAAATTAAAATAGGTGCCGAAATGGTTTGGTGCCGAAACGTCTAGGGGCCGAAACGTCTAGGTGCCGAAACGGTTTGGTGCCGAAACGACCTGATACCCTAGAAGTCGGGACAATTTGAAAAAAAATTCTTCAAATATAGGGTATGTGTGCGGTATGTCCAATAACTCTTAAACGGGTTGATACTTTTTCTTGTAAATGGTTTATTTCAACGCCGAATGAATTAGTATTACTATTCATAATTTTGCATTTAATATGCCTAAATAAAAAATGTGTGGTTCGGGTAACATGTTCAAAATTGGTAGGTAGGGTAGGTCGGATTTTTTTTTTTATGAACGCAAAGAAGATGCACTGAATTATGTACTATAATTACTGTGACTTTATATTGTTATTTTTTTATTTTTTTTTCCAAATGGACCAAAAAAACGTCAGGGTCGGCGGGTATTCGTAGGTAGGGTTGGGTGACCCGAACCACACAAATTTTTTTTTAGGCCTTACAGAGATGTTGAGATTTTATATTATTTTCAGTAGGTGATAAAATTTGTATTACTTAGTTTTTATCCTTAGGTTCTATAGTAAAACAAAAATCTTTGGCAGAGTAAAAAGATGATAATTTTCAAGATTTTGATTTTAAAATATACATATATTCATAACTTTCACATGACATCATCAAAATAAATTGACCAATCAGTAATCAATAAAAAAAAAAAAACTCCACATTCTGGTAGGGGGTAAACTTGGTGTTTATCGTTGGTGCTCAACTGACTTTAGCTCTTTTTAAAACTAGTTTATAGTGATAATTATATTAAAAGCTTTATTTTTTATGTACATCTATGTATCTTCTTTTGGTGTTGTCGATTTTAAAACAGCAATATGGATACATTTAATTTAAATCATGGTCTAATGTTTTCATTTTTCATATAGAATTTGAGGATAAAGGCAGAGTAAACCCCTTTATTTTCACCTACTGAATATCTCAACCTACCGGAAGTTGACCAGATGTGAAAGTTATGAATTGAATCGTTTTGCATGAATGTGCATGAAATATGCAGGGTTTTAAAAGAATCAGACTGTAGATACCTTAATTTTAACAGTAAACTTGGTTGAACATCAAGGATAAAGACCGAGTTTATCACCTACCAGAATGTATTAGTTATGTCTTATATCTGGTCACTGATTGGTCAGTTTTTTTGATGATGCTCTATCAAAATTATGAACAACAAAATAATCAAAAAAAGTATTATTTTGATTTTGTAATTTAGCAATAACTTTCCGGGACCTGTTATCAAAAGTGATTATCGTATATGGACCAGTCTTACTCATAATAATTTTTTTCATAAACTATCGTGTTCCTATAAATAAAATTAGTATATATTAATGTAGAATGGTATATCGGACACAAATATATATCTTTTATGTAATTTTGTCGTCGGGCCTGGACGAGGAGACACTTCCATCATTTAGGCCTGACATTCTTGCCGTTTTAGGAAGTAACAAATTACTTCCATATTTTATTTGTTGATTACTAAGGTTGTACAAAAACCTTCCGTCATATTTCCCGTCATATTTCTGATCACCTGCAACCACAAGGTCAAGGTCACATACTTGGAAACGTCGTTTAACAGGAGCATAAGTTCGATATCTGACATTTCTCGTTAATCCAGATCCACAATAAATGCTATTGGAATACACAAATTGACAAATGATTCTCTCTTTTTTGTTTAGATGGCAGAGCATTTCTGTAATAGTGTTGGAATTTTACAGCAATGTGCACCAGCATCGCCATTCCCTGGTTTTGACAAACAAGGTGGAAAATCGCCCTTGCCACCACCCTCAGAAGGTAAGTCAACAAACATATGTAAAGCAGCAAAAACATCAACATGTTGCTGTAACAAACGTACCATGACATAGCACACAACACAAAATATTGGTATGCTTTTAATGTTACATATCTAGAATGTAAAGCTAGACCAGGCTTGAAATTCACCAACCATTCTTTAGACTATTCTTAGACTTGAGCTCAAGTACTCAAATTGCATTCACAAATATTCCCATGACCTTTATAGATAAACAATCGCATGAACTTGCTATTAATTAGAATTTATCATATTTATACATAGCAGCTTGTTATGAACGGTTATCCTTTAAACTTATAGAAATAGGTGTGATTTAAATTTGCTTACTTGGTCTTAAGTCTAAGAATATTCTCAAGAATGGTTAGTGAATTCAAGGCCAGGGTGTAAACACAGAACTCCAGGCTTAAAGGGGTTGATGCACTATTTTCAAACAAGGTTTATTTTAAAGGGTTCTCAAAAACTTGAAAAATGCTGAACGAATGATCAAAATGCAATAAAAAATAAAGGAAATATGAGCGTTCAAAGATGGCCGCCTCCATTTTTGTTCTTTGCAAATTTTCAATAGGTAACATCTCCTTTATTTGACATTTTGATGATTCTTTCAGCTTTTTTCAAGTTTTTCAGAGCCCTTTTAAATAAATCGTGTTTGAAAATAATGCATCAACCCCTTTAATGCATTTTCATACTATTTTATGCTGGACAACTTGGATCCATGGGAGACATATTAGATATTTAGAAAGAACCTATGTCAAGGAAAACTTACATGAATGACCACACACATTTAAATTAAAATTAGAAGTTAATATTTTTTACACATAGATAAATATTTTCTATTTTTGCCAAGTTTCATTGATATATTTCAATTATTTAGCATTTGAATACAGATTGAGTCTATGGAGCCAATGAAAAGTGTAGTAGGTAGTAACTATTTTCCCATATCTTCAGATTATGCAGCCATGTTTTCCAAATTGATAGCAAGAACAGCGAAAGATATTGAAGTTCTGATTGACTCCCTGCCTAGTGAGGAATCCTCGCTGGAGTTACAGGTAAATTGTAATATGTTACATGGGGACGTTATTATTTGATCATTGTTCTATCTTCTGTAATTTTACAGCTGGCATACAGAAGTTAGGCACACCTGTGGTAACACCATATAAGTGGGCTAAATTATTTACCTTCTCTATCCTTAGTCTCGGTCATCCAGACCGTTCGCGAGACTTCTCTCAGTCGGCTTGAGTGTCACTGTCTGGGTGATAGAGACTACTATATCCTCATGTGACGACTATATGAACATTATAATTTTACCTTCTTTTCTTCAGTTGAAGAATATAGACACTAAATTTACCTTGTATATCCTTAGTCTCGATCATCCAAATGGTTTAACCTCTGTTGAGACTTCCAGTGCTCCAGATAAGATGCGTATCTGCGTAATTACGCATATCTTTTCATCAAAAATGCATGAAACTAAAATTAATGCTTGGAAAAACACATTAAAAAATCAGGACGAATATTGAAAACAAAATTCCCGCGTACACACTTAAAGGGGTTGATGCACTATTTTCAAACACAGTTTATCTTAAAGGGCTCTGAAAAACTTGAAAAAAGCTGAAAGAATTATCAAAATGCCATGAAAAATAAAGGAGATATGACCTATTCAAAAATTGCAAAGAACATAAATGGAGGCGGCCATCTTTGAACGATGACGTCATCGCGCCGTTTTACCATATATGGCATATTGATAAAATGTATTTTAAAGCAAAGAAAATCACTGCAAATGAAAAATAATACTAAAATGTATACATTTTACATCTTTATATTTATTTTTAATCAATTTGCAGTGGTTTTCTTTGCTTTAAAATACGTTTTGTCAATATGCCATATATAGTAAAACGGCGCAATGACGTCATCGTTCAAAGATGGCCGCCTCCATTTATGTTCTTTGCAAATTTTCAATTGGTCATATCTCCTTTATTTTTCATGGCATTTTGATAATTCTTTCAGCTTTTTTCAAGTTTTTCAGAGCCCTTTAAGAAAGTTAAATAGTGCATCAACCCCTTTAATAGCTTAGAAAAATAGAGTGTGCCCAGTCATAATCAATAGATGCGTATTGAAGTTGGCGTTACTGAATGACAATCAGGTGTCTCCAGTAATATTTACTAGTACTGGTAGATACTTGCAAGAAAAAAGAAATGACTGTTTTGTCGGCTGTTTGACACAATTAACGCCATCTCAAACAGACCTGCCAAAACTTTTTAACACAAAATTCTGAGATTTTTAAAATTCGCGAAAAACATTTTAAATGGAAATTTGGAGCGCGTGACTTGATTTTCGCACTATTTTTTTTTTAATGCTTACATTTAAATTACCGGTATTTATGCAATTAATACAAGTTGATGCATTGTTTTATAGTTATAAAAAATAATAAATTAGCATAGTAATTCGATTAGATTTAGTTTCTACCACAACTGTTTTTTATGGAAATGCACTTATACTTTTCTGCATACGTGTATGCTAAATGCAAATACAAAGTTTATACTTATAATCATCGTACACAGCAGCATCTGTTATAGTGGTACCACACACAAGGAGTTGCTAGTTTCTCACACTTGCTATTTCAGTTAGGTTGACCAATTAAAGAAATTACAGATATTGCTGCATTACGCATGTCGTTATGCCACTGAAGGAACTATTTATGTCCTTAGGTGTTAATTGTATATTTAGTCAGTGCATTACACAGATAACCCCTCTGATTCGACACTTGTATATATTCCTCTGACTAGGGAGCGTAACAGGACCAATTTGGGAAATAGCTGATAAACTGTGAAAGTATAGCTGTTAAATCATAAACATTTTGTTTTGATGGAAAATCCGGAGATTGTACACTTAAATCCGGAGTTCTGGAGGGCGACTGAAAAACCCAGAGAATCCGGATTTTATCCAGAGATTTGGCAGGCCTGTAAAAATGACAGAAGCAATGTTGAATATATATGTAAGATAGGGGAAGATGAAATACTCAATACATTGTATGGTAATGACTAAAGAGAAACCATTTTACATTAATACTTTGTTCAAAACTTTTTAAGAATACGCATTTGTAAATGAAAATACGTAATATTTTTTTTTTTATGCGTACAACATGCATTGTACTGAAAGCTTATCTGGAGCACTGTACTTCTCTTATCAGCTTGGTGTGTTTGGACAGGGTCGATATATAAACGTTAATGTATAGTGACCCTGGTTTGGATGACAAAGGACTAATATATCCTCAGTTGACGACTATATGAACATTAATTTTACCTTCTTATCTTCAGTTGAAGAGTGTAACCACTAAATTTACCTTCTATATCCTTGGTTGAAGAGAATGAACACTAAATGTACCATCTATATCCTCAGTTGAAGAGTCTGAATGTCCTAGAGATGGAGAACCAGGAGGCAGCCCAGAAGTTGGAGGACATTGTAAAGCGAGGTGAGGGCCTCCTCCAGCAGATTCAGGAGGCCCAGCATGACATCGCCCAGGTCCAACTTCAGTGTCAGGCCCTCGAGGGCAACACAACCTGAATGCATTACAAAGCATTGCATAGGGAAAGGCAGGACTTGTAAACTGCTTAAAAGCAGATGCAAACAGATGTGATAAAAACACAACAGTGAAAATAACTGTTTATCTGGAAATGTAGTTTCCAGGAAGGTTACAGCAAAAAATATCTGTTTATCAGGATTTGCAAGTTTACAAACTGGTTACCATCTGATCAGTGCACACAGCTGCTCATCCAGACCATTTCATTTCCTTAAAAGTTTGCCTTACAAAACTGAATTAGGTCTTGTACACTCAGTGATGTCAGCAGATTACATTGGATGATTGTTCCCACCTGACAGAACAGGAAAACGAACTGCTTATTAGGGCAAGTACATTTGCATAGAGGTTGCCATCTGACATGTAAACAATGAAAATAGTTGATTATCACGACTTGTGCACTTTGCGATGCCAGAATAGCCAGAATACGATATAAATTGCGATTTTGCTGATCAGCTTTATATGGAGGATATAATGGTATGTCAGATGAGAGCTTTTTCATTAAGATGAATCTTCAAGAGGGCATGTGAAGATAAACCTTCAAGAGTTCATTACATCAAAACATAGTAGATTCACTGTTGTAAGTGTTGTACCGTGAAAAGTTTGCTTTCATCTACTTTATTGTGTTATTGATTCAGATTGAACATAATCTGGAGTACATTTGGTATTAAACACAGGTGAGTGGAACTGTGGAAGGGCATTGTAAAAATACACCATTTTGTGCTGTTCATACAACAACTGCAATAAAATTAAATGTCTTGAATTCAGTCAAAACTGGGAAATATATTGTGTTTATTTCTGTTTAAATGGGGATCTCATCCCAGGACACCAAACATTTTAAATTGATTATTTAAATTACATTTTGGGACTGCAATGAAACTTCACACAATGACAGAGGCAGCATAACTCAGAAACTACTATTACATATAATTATTGGTGTCTCTTTACCAATATGTTTCAAATTAAATACTGCTGGGTACACGGCCATGTGAACATTTTGTGCTGGGTACATGGCCATGTGAACATTTTGGGGCGCATCCATCGTTAGGGTTTGACACTAACTTTTATAAGTAGGAAGCCTGCAGGATTTCCTATCTTTGAAAACTGGTGGTCCTTCTAACAGATAGGTGGTCCTTCCCATGTACAGCTATATTTACCGAAACATTTATGATTACAATAAAAAACACACCGAAACATTACAATAAAAAACACACACATATACAGCGTTGTTCTATTCAATGTTTACATTATTTTTCAACTTTGTCTTTTGTTATTTTGGTGGCAGTGGGACGTTTTTGAGAATTTTTTAACCCGTTACACAAAGTCAATCATACGAACGATTGACGGTCCTGACCTGCATGTATATTACTACTACATGAGATAAATATACATCATGTATATTTTTAATGTCTGAAATGTAGAATAGTAGACCCGACAGGCCACCAATCTTTAGGAAAGTGGTGGTCCTTCCGAAAATCAGGTGGCCAGCGGACCTGCGTTAGTGTCGAACCCTGTCGTTGTATATTATATATTCTGTGATGAATTATAGAATTTCCCAGTTAACATATCTCTTCCTCTACTGTGCTATCTCGCCTAGTGTGCAAGATAGCACAGTAGCCAAATGTTATGAACTAAACGATAGACGTCACAATATTACATCACGAATTGACGTCATGATATTACTCCGCGCTGTCGCCAAAGGAGTGACAGAAGAAGGAATACTTGTGTCAAAAGACGATTGGAAAGAAATTCATCACAGAATATATATTATATAGTTTAATTAACATTTTTGTCGTGATATGGAAAATAATTCACTCGTGAGAAATATTCTTGCGATATAGAAATTTGTGCGAAAACGCACTCGTTTCTATATCGCAAGAATCTTTCTCACTCAGGAATTATTTCCCTTATCACTTCAACAATGTTAATTAAAATATATCTCAATTTTCTTGTTTGTTATTGTACAATAAATTTATTAAATTACACATTAATTTTAACATAAATGATGCATATTCAAACCTTTTGAGCAGCTTATATGAGCTTCTGAAACAAACAAGGTAGACATAAATTGATGAAACTGCCAAGTATTGCAGTATTTTCAAACTTGGAATATTGTAAAAAAAAAACAAAAAAAACCCCCTGGAATATTGAACATTTATAAAGATGTTGAATTGAATTGTTAAATTATTTAGAAAATGAAACAGTTGTTCAAAGATAAATTGATGCAATTAAATGTGCATACACTTAACTAATAGAATACAGTTTATTATCCCTAATAGAATAGAATACATTTTATTATCCAATCGTGGGTCATTTACATGACATATTAAGCATACACAAACAAGGAAAGGAATGACATCTGGATGGATATGAACAAATACACAAATAATAAAGTTTACAAATTGTCAGACTAATAAAGTTTACAAATTGTCAGACTAATAAAGTTTACAAATTGTCAAACCAATATATACAACTAGTATTACCTTGAATGGCTGTTGGACATATGCGAGCTTAAAGGGACACATGGCAATCTTGAAGTGTTTATCAAGTATTGAAATTAGGAAGGCTCCAGGTGATCTATTGGGATCACTCTTCGTCCGTCGTCGTTAACTTTTCTTCAAACGACTTCTCCTCAGAAACCGCTTGGCTAATTTTGACCAAACTTCAGGTGGATGATCCTTAGGTGAATGCTTTCTAGATTTGTTAAAATTAGGTCAGCGCGACATCCAAGATGGCCGCCATTACCATATATGGTCGAAACCTTAAAAAATCTTCTCCAGAACCGCTGGACAGATTTCAACAGTTTTTCTTTTAAAATGATCGCCAACTATCAAGTTTGTTCAAATGAAGTCCCCGTGGTTGAAAATGGCCGTGCCCCGGGGGTCCAAAGTTTGTATATTGAGATTTTGCATGTTTTTCATATAGACATATAGGAAAAAACTTTAAAAAATCTTTTTCTCTGAAACCACAAGGCACATAGCTCTCATGTACTACATGTAGCATCAGCTTATGGTCCTCTACTAAGTTTGTTCAAATGGTGACCCTGGGGTCAAATTTGTCCCCGCCCTGGGGTCATAGTTTTACATAGACTTATACAGGGGAAAAAATCAAAAAATCTTCTTCTCAAAAACTACTAGAGCCAAAGGTTTGATATTTTGCATTTACTATAAGCTTATGGTCCTTTACCAAGTTTGTTCAAATGGTGACCCTTGGTCACATGTTTTACATAGACATGTATAGGGGAAAAAAATAATATTTTTCCCTGAAACTGCAAGAGCCAGAGGTTTAATATTTTGCATTTGCTATAAGCTTATGGTCCTCTACCAAGTTTGTTCAAATGGTGACCCAGGGGTCACATTTGGCCCCTTCCTGGGGGTCACAGTTTTATATAGGCTTGTATAGGGAAAAGGAACCACATGGCACAGAGCTCTCATGTATTACATGTAGCATCAGCTTATGGTCCTCTACTAAGTTTGTTCAAATGGTGACCCTGGGGTCAAATTTGGCCGTACCCCGGAGGTCACAGTTTTACATAGACTTATACATATAGCCTTTGGGGGGAAAAAATGTCTGAAACTGCAAGAGAAGAGCCTGAGGTTTAAATATTTTGCATTTACTATAAGTTTGTTCAAATGATGACCCTGGGGTCAAATTTGACCCCGCCCCGTGGGTCACAGTTCTACATAGACTTATATAGGAAACACGTTAAAGTCTTCTTCTCCGGAACTACAAGAGCCATAGGTTTAATATTTTGCATTTACTATATATACTCTTATGGTCCTTTACCAAGTTTGTTCAAATGGTGACCATGGGGTCACATTTGGCCCCGCCCCAGGGGTCATGTTTTACATAGACTTGTATAGGGAAAAACTTAAAAAATCTTCTTCTCTGAAACCACAAAGCTCTCATGTATTACATGTAGCCCTGGGGTCACATTTGGCCCTGTCCAAGGTGTTACACTCTAGCACCTTCGTTTTGTATTTGATATTTACCAAACTTTGTCGGTGTCTTTATATCAATGTTGTTATACACAACAGAGCCCACATTTCTTAACCAAACTTGCACAGATTGTATATTACCATAAGATTTCGAAGAAGTTTGATAATGTGCCAGTACTCAGGTGATCGATTTAGGGCCATCTTGGCCCTCTTGTTTCATTGTTTCGTCTTATTCTGCTGTAGGTTTAAATATATTATTGGCACAGTTTAATATATATATATTTATATGCTACATTTGTGCTCATGTTGTTGCATTTGTATGTTTGTAATCATGCATGTATGTAACCTGAGATGTAAATAAAGAATCTGTTATGTATTATTGGCCCAATATAATCAATAGTAAGTAATATGCAAAAACAATTTGCTCTGAACTATTCTCTTGCACAATTGCAAATTATGTAGAAAAACTAACCGGACACCGAGTTTTAAACAAAACAAGATTGCCCTGTGTCCCTGTAAGCAATAGCATATGAATGAAAGATCAAAACACATTTCAGTTCATTTGACATACTATTAAACTTGGCAACAGAGGTCCAAATGGCCCAGAGTCGCTCACCTGAGAATTTTGCAAAGAGGAAAAAGTAGTTAACAAGTGCAGATTAGATTGATTGAAAACTTTGTACGACATAAGGTAAAGTTGCGAAACTTGGTTTTTCGTATTTACGGAGAATGTTTGTATGGAAATGGATGGATAGGAACCCCGGGGCCCAGCCAAATTTTCCCTTATTCATTTGTACAACTTGTATATATGTCTATGAAAAACTGTGACCCCTGGGGAGGTGTCCAAATTAGACCCCATGGTCACCATTTGAACAAACTTTGTAGAGGAATATAAGCTGATAATAAATTCAAAATATTAAACCTTTAGCTCTTGTAGTTTCGGAGAAGAAGGTTTTAAGTTTTTCCCTATATCAGTCTATGTAAAACTGTGACCACTGGGGCAGGGCCAAATTTGGCCCTAGGGTCACCATTTGCACAAACTTGGTAGAGGACAATAAGCTGATGGTAAATACAAAATATTAAACCTTTGGCTCTTATAGTTTCAGAGAAGAAGATTTTTGAAGTTTTCCCCTAAATAAGTCTATGTAAAACTGTGACCCCTGAAGTAGGGCCACATTTGAACAAACTTGGTAGAGGATCCATAAGCTGGTAATAAATAAAAAATATGAAACCTTTATCTCTTGTAGTTTCAGACAAGAAGATTTTTTTTAAAGTTCTTCCTTTTGACATAGAACAAGGGCCACTAAAAATGAACCAAGGTTTCTTATGTGAAAGATCAAAATAAAAAATAAAAATCAGAAAAAAAAAGAAACTAAGAAAAAAATAAAAATAACAAAAAGTTTAAAGTTCTTCCTTTTGACATAGAACAAGGGCCACTAAAAATGAACCAAGGTTTCTTATGTGAAAGATCAAAATAAAAAATAAAAATTCAGAAAAAAAAAAGAAACTAAGAAAAAAAGAAAAATAAAAAAAAGTTTTAAACAATAAATGTCACTGTAAGTGACAAATGCCCCTTAGTGACCTTTGACCTCTAAGTGTGACCTTGACCTTGGAGCCATGGACCTGGATTTTGTGCCAAGAAATTGCATACCTGTTTTTGACCTATGAACTGCAAGTGTGACCTTGACCTTTGAGGTACGGACCTGGGTTTTGCGCGCGACACATCGTCTTGTTGTGATCACTTGTGCCAAGTTATTTAAAAATCCCGGCAGGGGTTGTGACGTTACGATTCGGACACGAAAATGCGTACCTGCTTTTGACATAAGAACTGCAAGTGTGACGTTGACCTTTGAGGTACGGACCTGGGTATTGCGTGCGACACATCGTCTTGATATGGTGATCACTTGTGCCAAGTTAATTAAAAATCCAAGCAGGGGTTTTGAAGATACAGTCCGGACACGAACTGCGGACGGACGAATGGTGCTATTACTATATGCCCTGAAAAAAAGACCTCCAGAGAGATTTGAACCCACGACCCCTGGGGTTTCCAGTGTACATTACCAAATATTGAAAAAGGGCCATAACTCCGATGTTACTGGTTCGATCTGGCTGGTTTTCAAACTCGTCCGAGCCTTCATTGATATCAACAATCTCGCCAAGTTTGGGAAAGATTGAATACAAAAGGCACTAGAGTGTTCACAAGGCTGAAAATGGCATTTTTCAATAATTCAAGGGCACATAACTCTAGAGTTTTTGGTCCGATATAGCTGGTTTTCAATCTTATCCGAGCTTTCATTGATATTAACAATCTGTTCAAGTTTGGTAAAGTTCGGATGAAAAACAAGGCACTATCGTCTCACAACGAGGCAAAATACAGTATTTTTAACTAAATCCATATATGGTAATGGCGGCCATCTTGGATGTCGCATTGACCTAATTTGTACAACTTTGGAAGGCAATGACATCAGTATCATCCACGTAAAATTTAGTCAAAATTAGTTTAGCAGTTTCTGAGGAGATGTCGTTTACAAATGCCCTATATAAGTCATTGTAAAATCTCCATATACAAAATTTGGAACAACGGGGCACAGCCACTTTTGACACTAGGAACTTCGTTTGTACAACTTTTGTAGCCTAGGAGTTGGCGATCATTTATAAACAAAAACTGTCAAAATCTGTTCAGCGGTTCTTGTGAAGCAGATTTGTTAAGAATTTGAACATATGTGGTAATGGCGACCATCTTGGATGTCCCATTGACCTAATTTGTACAACTTCGGAAGGCGTTGACCTCAGTATCGTCCACGTTAAATTTGGTCAAAATTGGTCAAGCGGTTTCTGAGGAGATGTCATTTACAAATGCCCTATGTAAAACATGTAAAATCTCCAAAGTAACAAACTTTGGAACCCCGGGGCACAGCCATTTTTGACCCTCTTCGTTTGTACAACTTCTGTAGTTTAGGAGTTGGCGATCATTTATAATTGATTGATTGAATTGGATTTATAGTCGCACCAACAGCTAAGGTCATATGGCGACTTTCCAGCTTCCATTGGTGGAGGAAGACCCCAGGTGCCCCTCCGGGCAATTTTCGTGCACGGGCGGGCACCTGGGTAGAACTACCGACGTTCTGCAAGCCAGCTGGATAGCTTCCTCACATAAAGATTCCTAGGCACCTGAGGGATCGAACCTACAGTGGTAAGGGGCAAGTGATTTCAAGTCAGAGACGTTAACCACTCGGCCACGGACGCCACCGATTATTTATAAACAAAAACTTTCAAAATCTGTTCAGCGGTTCTTGAGAAGATTTTTTAAAGTTTGAACCATGTATGGTAATGGCGGCCATCTTGGATGTCGTATTGACCTAATTTGTAACATTTTGGAATAATTTGAACTCAGTAATTTGGTCAAAAGTGACCAAGGAGAAGTTGTTTAACCAAGAGCTAACGGACGACGGACAAAAAGCGGTCACAATAGCTCACTTTGAGCCTTCGGCTAAGGTGAGCTAAACATATCAAAACTAAATCTAAATGTGTGTGTAAGACCCGAGGCTAAATTATCAAAATCAAATATTGTCATTGATTTGTATCAAGATTATACTGATAACATTGCAGTGTTTAACTGTGTGCAATAACATATTAACATGAACATATACCCATGATACCAATATGTGTTGATAGGACATTTTAGCACATAACGTGATACGTTTACCACTTGTTACCTAAGCCTTAACCCGATGCATGTATATAATGGACTGTTCTTTCTTTGAATTAGGACCATCCCATTTATGTAACAAGGGGTGTTTTGGGAGAAATGCTATTATAGTTGTGCTTAGCGGGTTAAGGGTTAAATATCAGAATAAGTATGCTTGAAATATTGGCAAACTTAATATAAGTAAGTCCTAATAATATAAAATAATAGGGCTAGAAACAAAAATATGTCCACGATCTATTTTCCAACATTTGATTTGAATGACTCGCATTAAAACTTGAGGCAATATTGGTTGCTTAAAACTCATGGGGTCCTGTTAGGTTTTCTACATAACTAGCATTTGTTCAATCATTAATATTAGTTATAAGAAACATATAAAGCAATTTTATTTGCATATCCCTAACTGTTGATTATATTGCATTAGTAATATATTTAAACATGACAGAAAAAGGAGAACAAATAAAACCCCAACAGTTATATGCAAGCAGGTGATACTGGATAAATGTTTTTAAAATCTTGAAGTATTTATCATACATAAAAAGTTAGCACTGCGATTTATTCTAGTATAATTTTCACTTACAGCTACTCGCATAGAATTGAATAAAAGGTAATACAACTTGGAGTGTTTCGCTTCATTGGTCTACCATAGGTTTAAATATATTATTTGTTCAGTTTAATCATAAAATTTATGTAAAAACGTTTGCTTTGAACTGTTTAAATGCTTATAAAAGAAACTAAAAAATAACGGCAAAATTACACTACAAGGTGTTCAGGTAATATAATAATGTATATGTGCCCATTAAAAGTATAGGATATTTCATGGATTCTAAAAATACCCTTGATTGAATATGCGAAAATGAAGTATGAGTTGGTAACTCTTAATTCAACGCTCCAGTTTCGGGGTTTGGTCTGGCAGGTTAAAGCCCTTATTTTGTGGCTATAATGTTTGCATTCTCAAAATATATAAGTTATATACTAGTATATACCTAGTCGTCAGTAGGTTTAGAAACGGTGTACATGCACAATGTGGCTGTTGTTGGCGGGATAGCTACTTCAGAATGATTTGCAAAACTGCATGTTATGCAGGGTAAAAAACCGGGACACTGCGAGTTCTAGGTATGAAACCACCCCACCAATGTGAAAATGTCACATATTAATGATTTGCTGCAACTTCAACACAAGTATGGATAATGCAGCAGCGTAATTTTCATATAGAAATCTAATTTTCCACTTGAAAAACCACCAGAAAAGGTGGGGTCACAAGTCTTGTTTGTTTACTAAACATGTCAAGGGTACAGCTGTTTTCATTGACAGTTGCTCACAAAGTGTAAGCATAGAGTCGAAATTTCGAAAATGTTCATCAGTGATCCAGTTAAACCTATTAATACGCTTCTTATACATATAACAACAAAATCGAATAGAAATATAAAAAAAAGCAGGGATTACTTTTTATTGTTGGAACTACACCTCGGAGGTTTACATGCAATTGGTGGTGGTAAACCTTCTAAAACGATCAAGATTGCCGTCTCGCGTAGTGGCGGACATATTCTAAAAGCCACAAATTGGGTGATTACTGTAATTATAACCCCGCTTTCACAAAGTGAAGTGGGTGCTATATAGGAATCACGTTGTCCCCAACGTCCCGTCCTGTCGCGTTCCGTTACACATTTTTGTCGCGTCGCGTAACACATTTTCTTGCATATCTCGAACACTTTTGAATGAATTGTTCCTAAACTTCGGAAACTCATAACAACTGATGAACTTATGTCCCTCTACATCACCCATCATTCATTTTGTCCTGTCGCGTGTCCCGTCGCGTAACACATTTTTAATACTTGCATAAATCAAACACTTTTGAATGGATTGTTCCCAAACTTCATATACTCATAACAACTGATGAACTTATGTTCCTCTACATCACCCATCATTGATTGCCTAATTTATTACAGAATTATGGCCCTTTGTTTGACTTAGAATTTTCCACTTTAATATTGTATAATGACCTGTTAACATATTTTTTGTCAAACATTTTCGAATTAATTGTTCCCAAACGTCATGATAGATAGATAGATAGTTTATTTCAAAATCCAATAGGCACTAAGGCCCTTGTGGTACAAATACAGACATGAAAATAACATGACAGACAATGTAACAAAATAGTACAAATGCATAGTATACTTAGCAATTTTACACAATTACGTGTATGTGTATCTAGTGGAGAAGGTGATACAATTTTGAGTGAAATACTGTTGCTATACAACAAAATGCATATATAAATATTACATGTATATCATTACAACATCAATTCGTATTACCTATTTGGAAAAAGGTACTCATTTCTTTTATTAAAAGCCTTATAAATAAAAATAGCTAGATTTCTTATTTGCTTTTTACATGTAGAATTAATCAAAGAAATGAACTTTTGCATATTTGGAGGCATGAAATGTGACATAAGAACTGATGACCTTATGTCCCTGTACATCACCCATCATTGATTGTCTAATTTATTACAGAAATATGGCCCTTTGTTTGACTTAGAATTTTCCACTTTAATATTGTATAATGACCTGTTAACACATTTGTTCTCAAACATTTTCGAATTGATTGTTCCCAAACTTCATGTACACGTAACAACTGATTACCTTATGTCCTTCTACATCACAAATTGTTGATGCCTAATTTATTACAGAATTGTGTCCCTTTATTTGACGAGTTTTTCACTCCATAATGAACTTCATGGGGCTTTCACTTTAACACTTTTCATGGATTGTTATTACACCTAACCTAACAATACAGTTCACACGTGATGATATGATGTGTCTCTGCAATAATGGACATTTTATTGTTCTTGATTTTGCCTATCATTGGCTAGAGCAAAAAAACGGGGGTAATTCATGTATTCCGGTATTCATCACTTTCAGTGATAGTTCTAGTTTTTACCAGCTCCAGGAAACGAATTTACAAGGTTAAAACTATTTAATAATAGAGTAGCTTTAAATAACCTAAATAATATGTTGACGAGTCGTCAGACAATAATTCAGTGCAGTAGTAACATGATTTGAAACACACCAACTGGCAAACACTTCCTAGCACAGATTACTGAATCGATTTTTTAACCGATATATAAAGGTAAACTGGTGGTTATCTTGGCGGTTGAAAGTCGTAACCAAATATGGCGAAGTCATGATAATATATTGCTTGTATTTGTAAGATAATGTCTTGCCTGACGTTTCTATACGCCCTAACCAGCGCTCTCTGTCGTTGAACCCGACTTTCCTCTACTGTGATTGGCATTTTTTCCATTTCCGACAAAATAACGTCTGCTATAAAGTTCGTATCGGTTGGAACAACGATGGTATTACTAAATACTGGATTACTAGCAAGTTTGTTGAACGGGAATGGGTTATTGTTATATATATGTCCCTGAATCTTTAATGCCTCCCATATCCGCCGAACCATGTTCATTTTTGTAAAGCATGGGTTAATCCAGGTCACACCATCCGAGTTTGCACTCTTAGTCATGACATTCATGTACATGGTCTCAATTAAGCCTCTGACCGTTGCAGACGACTGTACCCCGTGCTTACCAATTACGTCATCTAAATATTCCCGCTCTTTTTCAGCAATGTTGAGCGTTTTCAGAAGATATTTAACGTCATCATAGTACGTCTCTTGCTTGATTATGATATCGGGTTTTGTGTCGCATGGATTACAAAGCGTTGTAACAGGGACCCAGTGCATATTAGAAAATGTTGTTTGGGCGTCACTTATGACGTTTTCTAAAAACTCTTCAAACGTTATAAATTTAGCGTTGCACTCATTAATATTTTCAAAGAAGGGTTTCCTTTCCATTTTCGTCATGTACCATTTTGTTATTAGTGTCCACAACATGGGTATATACACCTTGTCTATGTATGCTGAATACAAGCGAGAATATGGGTTCCGTGTAAGCATTACTTTTGTACTGTAAATATCATGAAATTCATCCAGTGATATAACGAATGGATCAAAATCTAAAAGACTATGGACATCCACTCGTGGGATATTGAACAATCGATTCTGCAGTCTCATGCCATAACGTATTCGTTCATTTATGTTCATTCCTGACTTATACAATATATTCGACCTCACCCAGTCGTCCGGATCACTTAGATACAACACCAGCTGCTTCATAAATGAGCAGCCAGACTTTGGTACCACGCACACAGCAAAGTTATACTTTTTGTTGGCAAATATGTGTTGATGATAACTTAGCTTCGTGTAGTTGATAGCATGCACGTGCCTTGTTTCTTGGCACATTCTTTGAAGAAAATCTCTCCTTTGGTAATGGTCCATCGACATGTTCCATGCTAGCATCGTCATAGGTGTATTCTCTTGTATCCGGCGCGTCTGTGCATAGTTTGTATTTTTGTGAATTTTGTCTGAAAAAGAGTATTAAATATGTATTAGTGATTGTCCCACACTAATAGTTCGTCAAGTATGTTTTGTTTTGTTTAAATTGTTACATCTTTAAAGAGTTACTCTTCTTTTATATGAAATGTGTTGATAAACCACATACCATCAAAGCTCGTTTAAAGATATACAGTTCTTAAGAATGTAGGAAATCATATATTAAAAAAAGTAAACGTTTGACCCATTTATTGCAAATATTCGGTATATAATAAGGTGAACCATGGATAATCCTAAATTACCTCCGTTTTAATTAAATATTATTTGACATTCAAGTAACTGTTATTCAGCTGTAACATGAAATATTTCGAAGACATATTTTACGAACGCGTTTGTAGGGGTAATGCTAGTAATGCATGATGTCAAAATAACTGCAGGTGGCATGTTTTAGAATAAGGAACATCGAAAGCCGCAAAAATGCAAAGTACGTACCAAAATGCTTAATTAAAAAGTTATATGTTATTTATTTTTTCTAATGAAACACATCGACTTTAAAGCTTTAAAATGTGTTCATGCAAATCAGAGCAGACGATTTAAACTCATTATTTTGCAGTTCAACCCAGAGATTTAAAAAGTAAATTTTCTCTATTCAACTGTACCTCCAATCAAGTGTGAAATACACAAATCAACGAGAATACTATTGACATATTCTTAGAAGGGTACTTTGGTATTTTGACTGGTATACGTGCACCAGTTTTGACTGGTATACGAGCACCAGTTTTGACTGGTATACGTGCACAGTTTTACTACCAACGGTCTTCATGATCAATAGCGTGACATATAGAGTAGGAACACTAAGTCGGATAGAGGCTTTGAAGAGAAATCTTCACCGTATAGTAAACAGGGGTCGATCGCTACGCTGCCTTCCCACTGGCACCAGAGTCATAAACACATATATGTCTGTTGTAACACACTATTACTATCCATTTAGAAAATCTCTAGATTTTTGAAATTGTCCCTACTCACTGTATACTATATTTCACATGGTGTTTAACGGGTGGCAGGGTTATCACCTTTCAACGCTCGTATTTTTTATCACGGACAAAGCTCTGGGGAAACACTGGCGTTGTTCAATATAATAATATAGGGTCTTCAAGTTTACCCGGTCATAAAGTTCAGAGACTACCTGGTCAACACAAAATTCGTGATTTTGCGCTCAAATCTTTTATGATAAATGTGTTTTGACTGTTGACAGTTACATTTCTAACATATACAGTATACACACTTCTACATTTTTCTGAAGCCACTGTTGATGACACGTATATGAAAGTGTTTTAATTATAACTCTTGATACAATATAATGTTGATATAACTGGCTACCCGACCCATTTGTCATTATACTATTTGTCTCGTATACGTATGTATATATTTCTCTGTAGGTAAAATACTGGCAACAAAATACGTTTAAAGTCAACTTCTAATGTATATATCCTACCTATGTATAATACTCCCCAAGTCACAATGGTTGACGTGGCAACAACTACCAAGAAGGCCGTTTTGATTCGTAACAATGACATGGCCCTTTGTTACTTTGTGTACATTTCAGTAACTCTTTGATTAGTACGCCTTGCACAATAGCTTGAATTTAGAAGCACGGCTTCCCTTATTTAATATGCCATCACGTTAATAATTCCAGTGTTGCCGAACTCTGTGTTGCCGAATTCTAGCAGAATAAAGCACGGCTTATTTTGTAAGTACTCATGCCAATACTTCCCGAGTGATTTGTATTTGGTATGCTCTCACGCCTATACTTCCCGAGTGATATATATTTGGTATGCACTCACGCCTATACTTCCCAAGTGATTAATATTTGGTATGCACTCACGCCTATACTTCCAGAGTTATTTGTATTTGGTATGCGTTCACGCCTATTCTTCCCGAGAGATTTGAATTTGGTATGCACTCACGCCAATACTTCCAGAGTAATTTATATTTGGTATTCACTCAATCCAATACTTCCAAAGCGATTTGTATTTGGTATGCACACACGCCTATTCTTCCCGAGTGATTTGAATTTGCTATATGCACTCATGCCAATGCTTCCGGCGTTATTTGTTATGCACTCTCGCCAATACATGTACTTCCAAAGTAATTTATATTTGATATGCACTCACACCAACACATGCACTCACACCAACACTTCCCGAGTTACGTGGTGTAATTTCATAACTTCTCGTTGTTTATTCCAGACAAATGCAAAGTAGATGATTATTATTATAATAATAATCGTTTCATCAACAACAGCTGTATGTTTACTACAATCAATATAACACTACGTACACTATAAAGCAGTGTACCTGTCTATCTGAGACTTTTACACAACTGAAAAACGGGCATACTTTTATTAAAAGACGATAAGATCTTTTACGTGAAAACCAATTAGTTATAAAATTAAGTTTTGCCTGAAGACTGATATTAATGTGTCCAAATAGCTAGGGACCAAAAAGGTCGGATGTTGACAAAGTGGACAAAAGCACCAAACTGTCTGTGATAGTAGTTTGGAGTCTAACTTGAAAATCAAAAAGGGTCCCCAAGGTCACAGTTCATTCTGGTTCTATTTTTAGCACATTTCAAAATGACCGCCATCCAAATGCTTAAAGACACATTTCGAGCCTATTGTATTTGTGTGTGGGGGTGGGGGGGGGGGGGGGGGGTGTGTGTGGGGGGGGGGGCGGGGGGGCGGGTTTTCTATAGGTAACTGTAAATCACTGTTAGCCAAACAATTTCATGAGCAAAGTGTGATATTCAATTTTTCTTCATATTATGAGGCCCACCCAATAAAGCATTTGTGACCAGTACACATAATAACACATTAAAGAATGTTGTATATTTATTGTGTTGTGCTCTGATTTTTGGTCTAAAAACAATTAAGAAATACCAGATAAGTTTTGTATTCAAAAGCTAAATTATGAACATATATTTCTTCATTAAACTAAATTACATAGTGTTGTTAAGCTATTCTTACCATAGAGCAATGCTATACAAATAAATAACTAGGAGCGGGCCTCAATTTATATACCTGAGTTGATCAGCCATGAAGCGTGCTGGCTGTAAATATTCAAGCTTCCCGTGCTTTTTCAATGACCAAGTAGCGTTGGGAAATGTGTCTTTAAAGACAGCAATATATTCTTAATTATGGTTTAACAAAAATACCATATACACAGATAATTAATTATTTATTCTTTATGATAGGCTTATATTTAAACTCCACTATAATATATTAAATTTCGCCTCATGTTACTATTTTTAGCACATTGTAAAATGGCAGCCATCCAAATGCTTAAATGTAGCAATATATACTTAATTATGGCAACCAAAAGACCATTTACACAGAAATGTTTTATGTATTCTTTATTTTTGGCTTGGATTTCAGCTCCTCTATAATATAATAAATGTTATCCCCCACCCCCACCCCCACCCCCACACCACCGCCCCACCCCCTGTTACTATTTTTCACACATTTAAACGGAAATGTGTTATTTTATTTTTGATTTAAATTTGAGTTCCTCTATAATATATTACATGTTTTTTTGTATTTTTTTAGGTTAAGACTACTATTTAGCATATTAAAAGTGCTCTTTCCAGTGGGCTTCAAGTTGCCCACACCCAAACAGATACAGGAAATACTTATCTTGTTAACACGTAAGAATACCCACGTATTGTACGGAACATATATTCAAAAGGTTTCAAGTTATAACCCCCTCCAACACACACACGCATTGTACATACAGTATAAAGGCAGCGGCAAGCTGTCATGTTACATTTAAGTATATAGCGACATATTTTACGGAAAATAGATGCAGAAGGCTTCAAGCTGCCCACATCCAAACAGATACAGGCCATACCTGTCATGTTACACTTAAATATACATCCACATATTGTACAGGACAAGGAGGAAGCGGGCTTCAACCTACCTACATGCCATAGGTGTCGTGCTTTTCGTAAGTATATACGAATGTATTGAACATACTTGTAAATGCAGAAGGTGTCAAGTTGCTCACACTCATACAGCTACAGGCAATACCGTCATGTTATAATATATAATACCAAAGCCACCTATTGGATAACACATTGTGACAGTTGGATTCAAGTTACCCACACTTATACAGATGCAGGCTATACCTACCAGTCCTGTCAGGTTACATGTAAGCCCACACCCATGTATTATATGGAACATGAGCCAGAAGGCTTCAAGTAGCCCATACTCGTACAGATATAGGCCGTACATGTCAAGTTACACATAGATATACACCAATGCATTGTACAGAACATATCATAAGAAGTATTAGATCTAGGTCATATATATGTTTTTTGGTGGTTCTGGCTCACGATGAAAAAATCTTTGAGCCAGGACTTTTAATTTTAACCAAATTACCAAAATTACCCAATAAATTACCCAACCCCAAACTATTTAAAAATCAGCATGAAATGATGATTTTTTTGATTTATTAAAACTTTTTAAAAATAGGGGTAGTGAAGATTGCAAGTTTAAATTTTTTAGGTTTTAAGCTTTGTGTAGTAGGTAAGGTTACGTGAATATTGTCATGTCAGAGTAAGGTTACGTGATTATTGTCACATGTATTAGCTTATGTGATAAGCATCTATTTATATCAACCAATCGTTGAAGATCATGAGATAAGTGTCTATTTATATCAACCAATTGGTGAAGATTTTGGCCTCCCTGACAGGTATATAAGACAGAGAAAACTACGGATTAGTATACTTTTAACACGGTGACATACCCTATGGGAATAGAGACCTGAAAAAGTAAGGATAAGACTAGGATTATTTTTCATGAAAGGTAAGTCCATTTTAAATTTGTATTTATTACTGATTTTTTGATTTATATCTCTATTTTTCTAAATTTTAAACTCTCCTTATTATACAACTTAAATTTCCAATAATCTTGCATCCTCCTAATTGAAGCTGCACCGCAACCAACACACACTTGATACTTTGCATAAGTGCCTTTTTTACATTTTATACAAGGTACTACTTGACTTGTTTTTAATCTGTATTTATGCAAACTACAATAATCTGAGTATTTAGTTGGCTTGTTTTTGCACGGGTCGTGCAATCCAATCTTAAGAAATTTACAAACATTTATTTCCATTGTCTATCTTTACCATAAATATTTTTATATTAAATAAAAAAATTTTTAAATGTATAACAAATAAGAAGAATGGAAAACGAAGAGACTATAAGAAATTTAATACGTTTGTACGATAACGGTGTAATAGGTAAGGAAACATTAGAGCACAGTCTCATGGTTATTCAACCGCCAAAGGCTAAACCACCCGAATTTATTCAGCCAGAGGAAGTTAAAGAAACCCAAAAAAATTCAACCTTGGAAAATTTACGTAAAAGGCGTCGTGCGAAAAAACAACGTAAAAAGGATAATAAAAAATTACAAATTAATGATGTAAAAATACCAAAAGTTAATAATGATAAAATACCAAAAGTTAATGATGGAAAATTGCAAAAAGTTGATAATAAAATATATAAAGAACTAAAACTAGTTGACAAACCAATATGTGGTTATTTCAAAGCATATGAAATATCTGCTGCAGAATATAAAGATCCAAGAAAACTACTACTTGATAAAAAATCTATCATAACGAAACAAATAACCAAAGAGTTAAAAAATAATGGAATAAAATTTCAGTTAGGTCTTACCGTAGAACTATTTAAAGATGATGGTGCAACAAAAAAATACACCACAGCAGTATTACATAGTGAACAAAATACAATTTTATCTGATGAAAATATAGATGAGCTTTATGATAAATCATCTGATGACATACAAGAAAGTTTAGAAAGATTTACAAACACAGCATCAGGATTAGAAGTTGATCATTGTACTACACTTTATTTAAATTTTGCAAAGTACGAACCACTAAAAGGCTCATCATATATTTCTTTACCCAAAGTAATATCAAACAAGAAAGCAGTTATAAATGTGAAAAACTATGATGATAAATGTTTACTTCATGCTATAAATGCAGCTCTGCATCCAGCCGCAAAGAATTCTGACAGAGTATCAAGTTATCCTGATATAAAGTATTTGAAAGCGGAGGGGGTTGATTTTCCAACTCCAGTCCCGCAGATAACCAAAGTAGAAAAACAAAATAATCTTGCTATTAATGTTTATGGATTTACTGCATCAAAAAAACATAATAATGTATCTATTTTTCCATACAAAATATCAGAGCAGCCGAAGCACATAGACAGAATTAATTTGCTGCTGGTTTCCGAAGATGTTGAAATTGAAGAAGAGAACGAAGATGATCCCAACAACGAAGAAGGAATTATAGATGATAATTACAACCCTGATGATTATTCCAAAGAACCAAAAACATTAACAACAAAAAATCACTATGTCCCGATTAAAAATTTAAATAAGTTACTCTACAGTCAAAACAAACATTGTGGTAAAACTTATTTCTGTGATCGTTGTCTTCATGGTTACTCTGGAGCAAATCTACTTACAAAGCACAAGGAAGACTGTGAAGGTATTAACAAAAACTCCTGCAAAATCGAAATGCCAAAAAAAGGTGCAATCACCCAATTCAAAAATTATCAAAATCAGATGCCTGTACCTTATGTGATATATGCTGACTTTGAAAGTATAATCAAACCCCAATCTTGCAAATTTGGGAAGAAATCAGAAATAACAAGTGTGCACGAAGCTTGTGGTTTTGGATACCAGGTTGTCAGATATGATGGCAAAGCTGAAGAACCTGTTATTTACAGAGGTGAAGATGCTGTTGAAAAGTTTTTAAATCATTTGGAATGTGAGAAGAGCAACATTAATAAAATATTTGCTCACCCAAAACCCTTAATTATGACACAACAAAATGAGGAAGATTATGAAAAAGCAACACACTGCTGGATATGCGAAAATGAAATAGGTAGGAAATGTGGCAAAAACTGTAAAGTAAGAGATCACTGTCATTTTACAGGAGAATACAGAGGTGCAGCACATAAAAACTGCAACCTAAAACTAAAAATAAAACCAAATAAAACAATCATCCCTGTTGTATTTCACAACCTCAAAGGATATGATAGTCATCTTATAATGCAAAAAATACATAAAATGACAGGTAATATTACATGCATTCCAAACAACGCTGAAAAGTATATTTCATTTAGTGCCGGAAAACTTAGATTCTTGGATAGCAATCAGTTTATGGGTTCGTCTCTGGAAAAATTGGTTAAAGCAACAGATAAATCTGATTTCAAAATTACCAAAAATCAGTTTGGGGAACAAACAGATTCACTTTTACGAAAAGGTGTTTATCCATACGAATATATGGACAGTATGGAAAAATTCAAGGAAACGCAATTACCGCCTAGAGAAAAGTTTTACAGTAGTCTCTCAGATGAAAGTATAAGTTTCGAAGATTACGAATACGCTCAAAAAATATTGAAAGAGTTTAACTGTAAAACTCTTGGAGACTATCATGATTTATATCTAAAAACTGATGTAACTCTGTTAGCAGATGTGTTTCAAACTTTTAGAAAAACATGTATGAGTGCATACAAACTTGATCCTTTGCATTATTATACAGCACCTGGATTATCTTGGGATGCTTTACTTAAACATTCAAAAATAGAATTAGAACTTTTGACAGACATTGACATGCACTTATTCATAGAAAAAGGTATGCGTGGTGGCATAAGTATGGTATCAAAACGATATGCCAAAGCAAACAACCCATTTGTCAAAGGTTATAATTCCAAACAAGCAACAAAAGTTTTAATGTATTATGTTGCAAATAATTTATATGGATGGGCAATGAGTCAGCCACTTCCGTTTTCCGGATTTGTCTGGAAAAAGAAAAAGAAAAGTGGTTACTTTTCCAAACCAAAACCTGGCAAAGGACAGATGCTAGAAGTTGATTTAGAATATCCAAAAGAGCTTCATGATTTACATAATGACTATCCACTTGCACCAGAAAAATTAACAGTGAAAAAAGAATTGCTATCAAAATACCAAACAGACTTATTAGAAAGCAACAGTATAAACACAGAACAACTAGTTCCAAATTTACAAGATAAGAAAAAATATGTAATACATTACAAAAATTTACAACTATACTTATCTCTAGGCATGAAACTAAAAAATGTACACAGATTATTAGAATTTAATGAAAAACCATGGATGGAATCATATATTCGTTTAAACACAGAACTAAGAAAAAAAGCTAAATCGCCATTTGAAAAAGACTTTTACAAACTTATGAACAACTCTGTGTTTGGCAAGACAATGGAAAATTTACGCAAGCGGACAGATATAAAACTAGTCAAAACTAATGGCTCTGAAAATGAAAAGATAAGAAAAATAATAGCCAAACCCAACTTTAACAGGCGTATAAAATTTTCAGATGAATTGTCAGCAATACATGTAAACAAAACAAAATTAACATTAAACAAACCAATCTATGTTGGGATGTCAGTATTGGATTTATCAAAGTACATGATGTATGACTGGTACTATAATACCCTGAAAAAAGGTACGGAAATGACTGTACTTTATTATACACAGACACTGACAGCTTGCTTGTAGACATCAGAACAGATGATGCATACAAAGACATGGCTGAAATGAAAGATGAGTATGACTTGAGTGATTATCCTCAAGATCACCCAATGCATGATGATACAAACAAAAAAGTATTGGGTAAAATGAAAGACGAATGTGCTGGTGTTGCTATAGCTGAGTATGTCGGATTAAGACCCAAGCTATATTCTATTTTGAGAGCGGATGAACAACTCATTAAAAAAGCAAAGGGTGTAAAAACTTATGTAGTCAAAAAACAAATAAATTTTGAAAACTACAAGGATGCACTATTTAACAAGAAAAAATACACCCATTAAATGAATATGATGCGATCAATAAAACATCAAATATACGGCATAACAGTAAACAAAGTTACATTAACACCATTTTACTCTAAAAGATACATCCGAGAAGATGGAATTACAACTGATGCACATGGTTTCTATAAAAACTTATGAATTTGAGTATCAGCAGGAACAATAAGTAATTCTTCTTTGACAAATCCTCTCTGCGGCGCTGGTGCTTTCAAATAATAAACTCGTATACCTTGCGTCACCATATAACTTTTAATCTTGTGAATATCTACACTCCACATTCGATCAGTTGCTCTGCGTCTTCCACCTTCTTGTTCCCCGGGTTGATATAAATATCTTACACTTGCATTCATACAGATAGGATCATCTTTTAATATTTTTGTTTCAACAGGAGGAGGCTTTTTTGTCTCCGCATTTATGGCTTTAACAACTTCTGGTAATCTCTTTACCCATTCTCTATTACGTTTTTGCGAATCTATTTCCTTAGCATACTGATAGCCAAACAATCTTTCAGCTAATGTTCTGTTAAATCTTTCAACTAAAGCTTGGTCTCTGTGTATTTCTGTTCTGCCCCGTCTGATATTTACTTTGTGTTTTGACATCAACTGCGATACTGCACCCATAAATTCTCTGCCTGGATCCATTTGTAATAATTTTGGATATTTTAAATGCCGACTGTATATTTTTTCAAATGCTTTGGCAACTTCTTTGCTATCCTTGGAAGTCAGTGGCTCCGCTTCTTTGTATCTACTTGCAATATCAACCACAGTCAACGCATATTTATATGTCTTGCGTCCACGACCAAAGCCAAAAGTGTCATGCGGCAGAAATAACAAATCAGCTTGATGCATTCCATTTTTAGCAGAAACATCAAACCTGGGTCTAACTATTTTCTTTGGCGCAGGTAAATAAATCTGCCACGCAGCTTGTTTCTTTAAAAATTCTAATGCCTTTTTTTCACTAACACCAGCCTCTTTTGACAATTTTTTAACTGCTGTGTAACCTCTCCAAAATCCTTTTGGGCTGTAATAAATCTTTTCCATTTTTTTCTACTAAAGAATAAACTTTATATAACTATAAAAAAAAATGGATATCACAACTGCACAATTTGATGAACTGCTTGAAGAGCAAAATCAAAATAGCACAAAGAAATGGACAGATTTGGAACTAAATAAAATATACACTATTACAGATACGAAAATAATAGAAACTGAATATGGTCCATCCATGGTATTGACATTATTAGACAACGGTGAAGTATGGGCGCCTGGTCATCTCAAAGATAAATTAGAGAAGAGTGCTAAACCACCATATTATATGCGACCACTTGGATTGAAGCCATGTAAGAACAACAAAAAAAATAGGTATCACGCATATGACTTAGTTTTTTCAAAGTTGTCATTTTAAAAGTACTTATATTTTTTTTTTATGAAATCAATTTATACGCCACAAATCCAGTTGCAGCCATGCCCACCACAATAAACGTAATTTCTCTATTCTGTTGATCCGGAGATGGTGTATAAAAATCACTCAACTTGGGCTCTGGTTCCAAAAGTAAATGTTTGCCAGTTGTATAATAATACTGTTTCATAGCTTGATCTACATCATCAAAAGTCTGCTTTGCATGATGTTCTTTTTGTAGTTGTTTATTAATAAAATCTAATCTCTCTGTTCTTTTTTTATTCCACTCCGCTTGTGCTGCGTTTAATTGTTCCACGGCTTTGTCATGCCTTTGTCTTTCCTCGTCTGAATGACTTCCCATTTTTGAAAAGAAATAATTTGAACCGCTAAACGCCAATGCATTTGTTAATGCACCACCGATCATCATTGCTACTGCACTTGCCATTTTTTTATATATATATTTTTAAAATTATTTCTTAATATCCGCAGGAATAATACCTTGCTTAATCAGCATATCCTTTGTAGCCATTGCTAACATTATATCCACAGACAGCATCCCAACATTTTCTATATTAAAATCCACTTTAGGTGCTGGTCTTTTTAGTAGTTTTTTGCCAATCTCAGAATATCCAACAGTTAGAAGTGTTTCCACTCCTGCATGATACATCATATTTACAATCTGTTTTCCGTCAATACTTGCTGCCATTTTTTTATATTATTTTTATATTATTTTTTTAAATAAATTATTAAAAACAATCAAACGGGTCTTTTGGTGCAACACGAACAGGTTGCATAGCAGCTTGCACAGGTTGCGTAGCAGGTTGCGTAGCAGATTTCTTGTTATAAATATACAAACCCAACCCAGCAATGCCTAATAAAACCAGACACGGTGGAATATAATTTGTGTATACGTTTATTTTGATTTTTTCTGGTTCTTCTTCACCTATTGTTATTTTTGTTATTTGATTTGCAGCATCTTGCTTTGCAGCATCTTGATTGGCATCTTGAAGCAAACGCTTTGCCTTTTTTGCCGCTGCTCCTTTTTTTCCAGCTTCTATTCTTTTTGGATTTTTTACTTTTTTGTTGTTCAACAGGTTGTGTAACAACAGGTATAACTTCACTCTCTTGGTTCTCCATTTATATTATCTATAATTTTATTTTTATTAAAATCAATATGTCTAACAGTTGTCAGTATTGCTGTAAATGGTGCTAAGCACATTCCATACCTGTAATACAACTCACAACAAGCGCTTGTCAAAGCATGATTAATAAATGGGTCTTCCTCCAAATCTTCTATCAGCTTTGGTGGATTGGTTACATTAAAATATTTTGATACTCCCATTACATACAAGTTAATAAAAGAATTGCCTAAAGTTTTAGTCATGCTTGCCCCAAGCCTTGCTTCATATCTGCAGTAAAGTTTGTTAATTTCATCCGGGGGCATGCTATCTATATTCGTGAGTTGTATGTCTTTACCCAAATATTGACGGCTACCACCGCCAGCCACTATGGCTGATAATCTTTCTTTTTTTGTTTCTTGTTGCTTTGATTCATCTGGTTCCGTCTGTTCCGATATATTTTGTAATAGTTCTTCCGCATTCATTTTTATATTATTAATCTTATTTTTTATCTTGAAATAAATATAAAATACAAAACAACTAGCTGCGATATTCATGCAACTAGTAATTGTTAGTATTGTTAATAGCATTGTTATTAATATTGCTATTTTTTCTATTAACATTATTAATTTGCTGCAAGCATTGCTATTAACATTGCTACTTTGCTATGAGCAATGCTATTAGCAATACTATATTCATGGTCAGTATTGCTATTAACATTGCTACTTTGCTGTTAGTATTATTATTAGCAACAGTTGTAAAAAAATATATTTTGTGATAATAAAAAAAATATATAAGAAAAAATGGATTTGAAAATAACAGACGGTGAGAATAGTGATTATAATAAAAATAAAATAGCACTGGATGTTATGACAAGAGATGACGTAAAACGTATGCAAAAGGTGCAGAGAAAACGCCTGTAATTTCTGTGACAAAGGATGACGTAAAATATTTTATATGTGAGCCGAGAGAGTATGTTTTACAAGACCCACAAAACATGAGTAGTGCTGTTGTACCGATATTGGTTAATGCATTGAGTTTATGGTTTGTATGGGAAACTCTAGTTTTTATTTTTAAAATAAATTATTTAACCCAATAACCAGTTGGTTGGTCAGTCCTCAATATCAACTTGGAATATTTAGTCTTAGCTAAAGCTTTTCTTATTCTGGTTCTCTCTTCCAGTGTAGGAATAACATCATTTTCTCTCAAACAATTTTCAAAACTATCTCTGTCTTTGGTGTAAAACATACACAACCATTTTGCTTGCTCTCTCAAATCTTTCAATACAGAATTATATCTCTGTGATATAACCCACACTGATTGTTTGGCGTGACGACCAGAGAATGCCAACTCTGACAACATATCTTTTTTCTTTGTTAATTCTTTTGTGGCTGAGCAATCGTCAATAATGTATAATGTGGGCTGGCCAGCATATTGTTTGAAAAAGAAACGCAACAGTTCTTGTAACATTTCTTTACCGTTGCTCACGGGATTGACAATTTTTTTTTTTTATCTTTTGGGTTTTTCACATCTCCTATCCAGGATCTATTTTTATAAGCCTCGTTCCACTCTATGGTTAAACACAATATAATTATATGTTTAAAAACTCCAACATACTCTTGTTCAAGTATGTCAAGAACAAACTCTGTTTTACCACAGCCTGTCTGACCGCAGATAATGGCACTGTGTGGGTATTTAGGATATTTTTGTTGTAAACTAGTATCGTACTTCTTTGAATCTTCCATCTTCGAAATTGATTTGTGCATCTTGTATTATATATATATAAATATTTAAAGTTTTATCTGCATCTGCTTTTTTATTTATTAATATCGTTATGCCTTCACTGCCGTTTTATATTCTTCTTCCACTGCCGTATAATAAATTGTCATTACATGTTCTAAGGTCAAGCCACAAAGCATATGATTTTGTCAAATAGGTCTCAAGAGAAACACTGGTAAAGTTTAAGTCCCTCGCTGCTATTTCTGTCTCTTTGTTTCTTTTTGATGTTAAAGCAAAATATTTGTTAATTTCATCCCAATGTTGATATGCCTTCATACCCTGACTATACAACTGATTTGGTACTCCCTCTATTGTCATTTCAACTTTTTCAATCATTGGGTTGTAATAGGTTTCTGTGCTTGTTCTTTCTGGGTCTTCAAACAGCATTAGAATACCTTTCATGCTCTGTGCTGGTACATTAATGTTGATATTCCAAAGGGTTTCAGATTTGTTTGCTGTTATTTTTCTATGTCGCAAGATACGATCATACATAAATGACATCATACCATTGATTTGCTGTCTTATTTGTCTGGCTAATTCAACATCACTAACCGTATCAAATTCCAAGCAGATATTTTTTATTACATAAGATGCATCAGCATCAGTGCTTTTGATAACTTTGTTATAATCGTTAAACGTTAATTCATATTCTAACCTATCACCAAGCCCCGCTTGATAAAATGGCATATGACTTTCTAACATTTCAAAGTCCAGTGGAATACAAAATCTATTTCCATAAGCTGCTGCTATAGCTTCATCTTTGGTGTCTGCGGAAGCATCTCCCGCACCAACTCTATGTTTTAGCATGTTTGCTTTACCAATACCTTGGTAAGCTATGTTTTGTCGTTCAGTAGGGCTTTTCCATAAATCTACATAACAATGATATATATCACTGTCATCTATTGACATGACTTCATTGCCACTTATTCTTATTGTCATTTTTTTCACAATTGTTCTACCCAGATTCTGGAATAGAGTAGCGTTGGCGTCTGTTCTGCTTTTAATTTCTATTTCAAAGGCAAGACGAGCAGTACTTGGAACTATCACATCATTAGTACTTAGGTTGGGAAATCTCACAAGCAGTTGCTGGTTTTGGTCTATTGTTGATGGATTATTAGTTATTACTACACTTGTGAGGTTCTCTTAGTTTTCTATGAGGGCTGAGTTTGTTTCCGTAAGCCGACATTGTTTTTATATTTAAATATATTTTTTAAAATTAAATAAAATAAACAATGGCTGAAGGTGGAATTGAAAATCCTGTGTACGATCCAGATGATTATGAGGAATATTATGATTTTGATGATGATGATGCACCGATGGTGCCTGATGAGCCTGTTCTAAGAAGTCTTCTTAATCAAAGCGACCATATTGCTGAACTTCGTGGGGAGTTGAAAGAATCCGAACTTGAAGCATACAAGAAAAATCTTGTAAAAGCCTTTTATAATGAAATAGGAAAACGATATAAAATGGCACCGGACAAAATGGATTATGACCAGTTTAAAGTATCAGATGATGGTAAAACATTATACTGGATTGTTGGTGATAAAGAAATAAGAATAACTGCCAGGCAAGGCTCTTTTACATTTCTTGCTCTTGGTTCTTTGGCAAATGAATATAACAGGGTTATTGGCTCTGGGGGAACAAGGGCGGTAAGACAGTTTTTAAATTTGTCGGAGTATGACAGTAAAACAAAATTACCACAAAAAGCTCGACAAGCGTTGCAAGAGTTGGAGAGCACAATAAACGATTTACCAGATAATGTGGATGCTATTCCATTACAAGATTTATCAAATATTATGGATAACATAGATACATCAGTACAGTGAGAGGATCAAAACCTTGTTTAAGGAGCAAGGTATTACTATTGTTAGTATTTTAACTGCATTTGGTATGATTCTTGGGGTGATGATTAATTCTATTATTCCCACATCAAGTGCTGCTCCAACTCCAACTCCAAAGCCTGATCCATCAAGTGTAAAAGATTGGATAAAAAAAACACTTTTTAATCTTGGTAAACTTCTTGCCAACCTAGCTGGTAAAGCTACTGCAGCACTTCCAGGAGTTATTGGTGCAATAGTATCATGGCTTTTATATGCAACAGGTAATGTTATTAATTGGCTTGGTAACAATCTATGGGCTCTGCTTGTGTTTGTTTCTGGGTTGTTGTATGTGGCAGCCAAAGAGTGGTTTAGTAAATCTCATAAATAAGTAATGCAGCAAGACCTATTACTATAGTACCAACAATTATAGTTGTTTTGTTATCTTCGTGTTCAGTCGCTATTTTTTGTATTTCTGGTGGGTTATGTTCCATAGTTTTATGTATTGATGATTTATCATAGTCAGAATGTTCTGGTAAAAATTTCTTTGTTGTGGTACCTTGAAAAGGTTGAATATCTTTTGGTGGCACTGGTTTTACATTTACATCATTATTCAGTCCTAATGATTGTGCATCGGTTGCTATTACAATTTCATTATTGTAGTCTTGTATTGTTCCAATTCTTAATTCCATGTCACTAGGAGACATGTACAATCCACTTCAATAGACAAAATTTACTTTACTTCTTGCATATTTTAAGGTGTTTTCATATCTTGAAATTTGACTGGGCAAGTCGATGGGGCTATTTATTGCGTCCTCTACATTTGCTAAAAATTGTTTTTGTGCATCAAATTCTGTTCCAGTTCCAAGTATATCAGTTCTTGTTTGTGATTGTGAGCCAAGGATTGCCCAGCAGTATGTTCTTATGCTGTCATTGATTCTTTCTACTCCAGCTCTTGTAAATCCAGATGAACAATCTAGTATAAAAGTAGACCAGCTGTTGTCTGCTTCAGATCCTTGTGCAATGTAATCAATGTGATATGTTTTATCACTCTCATAGACTGTAAAACTCATCGTTTTGTTGTCGTATACAGTATTTACCAAAGGATGATAACCAATATGTGTCCAGTAATTGTAAATTGTTCCTAGACCATTATTATAGCTTTGTTTCTGTCTCCAGTCTGAATATAAATCAACGTTAAACTCCTTGCATATTCTCTCGTATGCGTTTCGGTTATATGTGTTATTAAAAGCATTCCAATTTGAGTCTTGAGGCATTGCTACACTCATCTCAAATAATATTCTTCTGACTTGGTAATAGACATGAAATCGAAATAACGAACCAACCAAAGTATCAGCTTTTAGATGGGTGTTGAAATCAATGCCACATCCAGTTGTCGCACACCAAATAGCAAAGTTTAACTGATTCTGCCAAAATAACATCCAATCTGTTCCCCAGCGTTGGACTATAGCATCTGATTTGACGTATGGGAGTTTGTATTTTTCAAAGACATTGGGGAATGATGCTTTAAAGCCTTTGCCGTCTGATGTTATAACTATGTTTTGATTTATTATATCTATCACTTTCTTGCTAAAAGTATTTAAATATTGAGCATCCGGGTTATATTTGAATTCTTTAGAAATCATTTTTATTTTGTATTTTTATATATATATATATATTAAAAAAATGTTTCATACAATTTCAAACATAGACAACTCTATTAACTTACAACAGTATATCGATAATAAAAATGGAACTAAGCGCGTCGGATTAAAAAGTTTTACATACACTATCGGTTGGTATAATATTATTCATGAAACCATAAAGACACGAAACCCAGATAAAATAGGACATTTACCAAATGGACTCTATAACTTTGAAGACTTGATAAAAGTTTTTAAAATGTTAAATGAAAATATTATCCTAACCATTTATGCGCAAGGTGCTAAAGCCATTTTAGTAACGTCAATAGAGACACGAATATCAAGCGGTCTTTCAAAAATGCTGGGAATCAAGGACAAAAAATGGTTGACACTTGAATGGTTGTACTAAATTGGGAGATTACCCAATTGATTTAGCTCCTTATAAACAGCTATATATTCATCTGAAACAAGTTAATACAAGTAGTAATTATTTCAATGGTGCACCAAGCACTATTATAGGTGTTGTGCCTGTAGTAAATAAGCAGTTTGGAGATATAGTATATACAAGTTTTTATCCTGAATATCACTGTCTTATGAATGGTGCAATTACTGAATTGAAAATAGAAGTTAGAGATGAGTATGGCAACAAAATAGATAATCACGGTTTGCCTATGAGTTGTGTTTTAGAAATTATTTAAAAAATATATTTTTATAAAAAAAACAATGAGTATATATGGACCACCAAGCCCTAAAAAAACAGAAGACTTAGAGGTTTTGATAAATGATGTTCAAGATTTATATAAACAAATTGTGCCTTTTGTTAACCAGTTTAATCATTTGAGAGATAGAGTTGATAATCTTAAATATGGAATTATAACAATATTTGCAGAGGCTAAGGGCCCACTTGTGTTGAATAGAATACTCTCATTTGGTAACGGTGGGGCAGAAACAAATGTGGGGTATGTAATGACACGCCGTGGACGGATTATGGGAATAGGTTTAGCAAGTGACCGATTAGTTGGTGACGTAACTGTAATAGTTTCTGTCAATGGTGTTGAACAACCAAATTATGGTATAACGCTTCACATCATTCCACGCAATCATGATAACTTTGATGAACCTTTAGAGATTGGTGCTGGTTCTGTTGTTAACTTTGTATGCAAGGTTGCTAACGCTACCGCTGTAAATACGGTGGCATCATTATTAATTGAATTAATTTAATTCTACGAGCTGGCTTGATTTTTGTATCAACAAAAAAATATATTATATACAAAATTGTATAACAGTATGATAATTAGTGTACTGGGTATTGAGAGCTTGCCCTTAAAAGATGTGTTTAATAATTTAATATTAAAAATTTAGTCTTTGGACTATTTTTTTTTTATAAAAAATATAATGTTATAATTATATAATAAAAAAATGGAAGAACAAGAACCAGACATGGAATCGGAGCCAGAAGAGTATGAACCTGTAGCGCTAGAGGAAGTATGGGATTATGTTTACAAGTGTGTTAGGGAACGGGATATCTTTGAAAACTACAAGTGGTCAACATTATCTGTTATTATATTACTATTTATGCCGCAATGCTCGTAACAACAATTATAGGTTTGTTTGAAACTCTTACCCCATCCGCCTACATGTGACAATAATCACGTAACCTTACTCTGACATGACAATAATCACGTAACCTTACCTACTACATAAAGCTTAAAACCTAAAAAATTTAAACTTGCAATCTTCACTACCCCTATTTTTAAAAAGTTTTAATAAATCAAAAAAATCATCATTTCATGCTGATTTTTAAATAGTTTGGGGTTGGGTAATTTATTGGGTAATTTTGGTAATTTGGTTAAAATTAAAAGTCCTGGCTCAAAGATTTTTTCATCGTGAGCCAGAACCACCAAAAAACATATATATAGGTCATACCTATCATGTTACACCACATATTGTACAGGGCATTGCTACAGTGGGATTAAAGCTGCCAACACTTAACACTTATACAAATACAGTCCACACCTGTCATGTGATGTCATCCCAGTTCAGACCATCGAAGAGGCAGGGCGTGTTGAGGCCGTCTGGAGCAAGGTGACCCCGCAACACGTGCCGCTGTCTGGAATCTCCTCACCGTGGATAGTTTTGTACATACAAACAACTACGTACTATAACACGCTGCGGAAACATATTATGTTGTATATATGTTTTTAATCAACGATATTTTTAACTTGGTCCTGAAGAGGGGCGATTGATAAACAACTACTAAAAACTACCGTCGCCGAGATACAATGTGTCACTGCAAGCTCCCGCAGGAGACAAGGGGAACCTACGGCATCACCACGGGCACCGAATGCTGTTAAACCTGCGACATCTACACATGTCGTATGATGTAGGAAATCAGACCATTATACCACGGTGTGGATGACGAAAATCCGAAATCTGACTAGATTGTAAATATAAATAATAAAAAGTAATAAATAATAAGTTTTTAATTGCATTTCTTCTTAACATGATGCTTTCACATGCTCAATTTCTGGTAGAAATATTCATTTATCGGAAATTCAGAAGCTCTATCCAGGTGTTCAGGTCATATAATAAGGTATATGTGCTGATTAAAAGTATAGGTTTATTAACGGATTCTTAGAATACCTGTGATTGAATATGCGTAAAATTATTTATGAGTTGGTAACTCTTAATTCGATGCTCCAGCTTTGGTGTTGGGCACGGCTGGTTAAAGATTTTACATTGTGTCTATAGAGTTTGGATTCTCAAAATATGTAAGTTATATATATATACCTGGTCATCAATAGGTTTAGAAACGGTGTACATATATTGTACATTTGACTGTTGTTGGCGGGACAGCTACTTTAACATCTCTGTGATCCATTAATCATTGAAGTGTTGCTTGTGTCACCATCCTATGTATGTTGTAAATGCCTGACAGAATGTGTACATATCAGTCAAAAACAACCATAGTAACTAAACATAGGAGAGCATCACATTCTCTTTTTGAAACATCAAACAAACAGTGGAGCACTGTGGTCTAGTGGTAGAACGTTGGACACAGGATCGAAAAGTCGTTCAATCTCCGCCCTGACCATATGTGTTGTGTCCATGAGTAAGCCACTTTATCTGCATTTGCTCAGTTGGTGAGTACTGGTTCTACCGAGGAAGACATTGAGAGTGATTGAAGTTTAGAGCTTTTGTTACAATCCGACTATCAATTTAAACTAAATAAGTTTAAACATAACTATCACTTTGACTGAGCAGGCACGTAGCTACCCTGAGGCACACCAAGGCAGTTGCCTCGGTTGAATGGGCGGTGATAATGGTTAATGCCACCGGACACCCGAAAAAAAGAGATTTGTCTCGGTTAGCTACGGGCCAGTTGACGATCCTTGTTAGGAAGTATCGATTGAATTGGATTGTTTTCAATAGCTCTTCAACAGATTGAGACCAAGTGAGGCATGTACGAGACTCGAACCCAGAATCCCCCCCACCATCCCTAGCTTACTGGGCGAGTTATCTGCCTACTGGGCCGCCAGGTACCCAATATCACCACCCTATTATAGTTTATTTAGCGCCGCCCAAGAGACAGAGGAAGGATACATAGTAAAATTACATCTACAAAAGAATGCGAAACTGGCAAACAGATCCCTATGCTATGGTGCTTTAATGTACACCCCCAATATCCCAATCGTACTCCTATGTTTAATGTTATAAACCACAGGAACTGGTCACTTTTAATTTTTTAATAATTATAATAATAGAGGGCAAAAATTAAAAGCGACCAGTTCCTGTGTTATAAACAGCTCAAATTATATCAATACAAATGTTTCCCACTTACTCCACGCCCCTTTCAAACTCGCCAACTTCCCCGACCCTCAACACAAACGAAAGAAATACTATCATGTATCAAATACGACAGATGGACACTTCGAAGTTACAGTGACTCGAGAGAACAGGTCAGACCAAATAAAATTATACCTGTGTTCCTGTAACATTGCTGAAAAAAATAGGGTAGGTAGGTAGGCATTTTTTTTATTTTTTTTTTATTTTTTTTTGGCGAAATTATTTTAAGGTGGCGATGAGCTTTGATGAATAGGAAAATGTGGTATTTTAAAATCTACAATAGATAACAATATGAAATTGTGTATGTTTTATTGTTTCCCAAAAAGCCTGGCAACAACTGGCTCTTTTCCCAATCACTTGCAATTATTGCAAAGGGGTAAAACAGTTTAATTTATTTTTTGCATGTCCGGAAGAGTGTCAGTTCCAACAGCAGGACAATGAGCACATGAGTCGGCCGTGATCGCGTGAACATAATTATTTTTTCAAAAAAATTAAAAAAAAATAAAATTAAAAATTAAAAAAAAATTAAAAACATTTTAGTGAAAAAAAAGGAGTCGGGTAGGGGGTGGGGGAGGGGAGGGGGGGGGGGGGGTTCAGAGAGTCGGTCGTGTTACAGTAAACTCCGGTATAATTTTATTTAGCCTCATGTGCATGTGCACTGGCATGCCCGATTTGGAAAAATGAAATTCATGAATTAACGCTTCTACGTGTCCGTTTGAACAATCGTTTATGCCGTTTTTCTATTTCTAAGAATAACATTATATTTAAAGTTCAATAAAGGAATGATAAACCACCTAAAACCCAGTTACATCAAGATCAATCGGTAAACAAACCGCCGCCATTACTGAAACTAAGAATGCTTACGCGCTATGAATTGTGGGATACGCCAGGAATTCCGGCTTTTTCATTGCCCCATTATAGACCTAATCTGTTGAATGAACAGAACATAATAGAACAGAATAGTGTGCATACCAGGGGAGCCATCACCATGTGAACGTGCAAAACCACCAACACGGACTCCACGAGCCATGGGATTGACCTACTTGGGAGGCTTCAAATCACCTGTGCCCTGATTGGTTGAGACGACTTCGAGCCGGCAATCGGACTGACCTAGTCACAATTCTGCAGGCAATCCGATTGGCCAAAATCTTCTAATTTTACAAATAATCTTCTCTGGAAAAAGTTAACCATCTACAGTAAACATCGTTGGATTTCTTCAGTCAGCTCTACTGCTGCTATCTACTGTAATCTACTTTGGACGATGGATGCTGCCTTTCCTGGACCCATCAGCAATCCGTAATCAACCATTGAAATGCTCGCCAAAATGCGTCATGCAACAAGGCGAGGGTAAATAAACACTTGTACTACTACATGTGACACTGAAGTGTACACCTACTTAGTGTCAGAAGGATGTAAGCTACTCACACTCATACCGATGCAGGACACTCTTGTCATTTTACACGTAGATATACACCCACGTATTGTACAGAAGAACCAAGAGTCAGAAGGCTTCAAGAAGTACTTACTCATACAGAGACAGGCCATATCTGTAATGTTAAAAGTATGTGAACAGACACTCTGTGTAAAGAACCTAGGGCCCTAATCAGAGGACGTATTTACCACTTAAGTTTTAAATACGATAAAATCAAATTACCCACTCCCACACAGATTCAGGCCGTACCTGTCATGTTACACGTAAGACTACACATTTGTACAGAACATAGACACGGCAGGTTTCAATAAACACGCACGCACACGCACACACACACACACACACACGCACACGCACGCACGCACGCACGCACGCACGCACACACACACACACACACACACACACACACAGAGAGAGGCTATACCTGTCATGTTACTCTTAAGAACCCCCCCCCCCCCCCCCCCCCCACACACACACACACACACACCCCACCCCTACCCCTTTCCACTTATAAATAGACTTAAGCAAAATAACCGGTAAATAACGGGAACTAATGTAAATATGTGTTCACTGAATTCTTCCAGAAATCAGCTGCTTAAGTTGTTTTTATTAATTATCTTTTACAAATTTTTTGCCAAAATACCCACATCGGTCGGTCGGTCGGTGTGTGTGTGTGTGTGTGTGTCTGTCTGTCTGTCTGTCTGTCTGTCTGTGTGTGTGTGTGTGTGTGTGTGTGTCTGTCTGTCTGTCTGTCTGTCTGTGTGAGTGTGTGTGTGTGTGTGTGTGTGTGTGTGTGTGTCTCTCTCTCTCTCTCTCTCTCTCTCTCTCGATCGATCCTTCATTGTTTAAAATAAATTGAGTATGGACTAATTCTTATAGAAAGTTATTCTTACAATTCGCCGTTTTATATCTTTTCCGGTTCCGCTTCGCATGTCAACACAATTCAACACATGTTTTTAGCGTGTTTTTTTAGAGAATTTTCATGATTTCCAGTGTCTAGCTACTTCTGTATGAACTTGATCCCAAAGAATGTCTCGTCTGATAATAAAAAATCTTCCATCCGGGGTAAGTAACTGGTCATAGCAGTATTTTTTTTTATTGAAAACTGCCTTGCGTACACCATATTTTTTTTCATACTCCAAAGACAACACCTTCTTTGTATTACGAGTGTCGTGGAGGTGCATTTAAGTCCAGTACGGTTTATTTCCTCCGGGCGATATGGTAGTTAGTTGAAGGGGCATATTATATAGAATTATACTTGTACGTCCTTCCATCGGTCAGTATTTTGTCTATGCAAGCAGAAATTCATCATCTTCATTAATTGCATCCTTCAGAAAAGAGTGTTCTCACATTGTTGTGCATGTGCACACGTGTAACGGTTTAAAACATCTATGAACATCTGGTTTAAAAATAAAACCGTTGAGCTGTCTAGAAGCTGTGGGTGGCCAGAACCTGTTGGAATGATTCCAGGGAGGGCTGGCTCACGATGTTTTGTGGTAGGGAGTTCCAAACGACTGGTTCTTGAAAAGAAGCTGTGTTGGAAGCTTGAGTATGATGCTTGTATTTTGTGGGTGTCATGGCCTCTTGTCCTAGATGTGGATGGAGTCAGATATGGCTCAGTTGGGATATCCACCAGGTGATGTGGGATTCGGTACATCCTGGCCTTCTGTCTTCGCATGTGTAGCATGTCCCAACCAAGTGATTTGATCATGTCTGTGACACTGCTGGTGCGCTGATAGTCGTTCTTGACAAATCTAGCTGCCCTTCGCTGGACCATCTCGATGCTGTTAATATCGCGCTCTGTGTGCGCGGCCCATGCGGATGAAGCATATTCAAGCATATAATGATATATTCAAGAGTTGGTCAAACGAATGTCTTGTACGCTGTTGCCTTTGCTTCTTGTGGTGATGCCCTAATGTTCCTTCGGAGGAATGCCATGGTGAAATTATTTTTTGTGATATTGTCGGTGTGTTTTCCCCATGAAAGGCGCTGCTGATGTACTTTGCATGGTTGGTGGTTTGGAGTGTGTGGTCCTTTTTGGTGTGTGTGTGTAGTTCTGACGTTTAAAGTCCCTCCACCAACTAACACGACAAGGTATCCTTGCCGCGACGGGCACAGTAGAGTCTGGACTGTTCTAGATGTGTGTGTTGGTTGATCTGGTGATGCTGTGTAGTCAGTTCTCTTGAAGATATGTTGATGACGTGTCGCTGCTGCTCTAAGTAGTTTTCGCTAAGTAGTTTTCAGGGTCACACCCGCCATGGTGGACCACTGTGCCGCATGTACCATCTGACGTCCCACATCTTCCCTCCCCCACGTCGAATACGCTGTGGCGCTGGGGCATCTCGGTGTTGAAGTTCGGCGTAGCCATCAGTTGATACATGCTCTGGCGGGAAACACAGTGGCCGACATCAGATTAGTCACACAGCACCAAACCCACATCCACGCGAATAAATGTGGGTCAGGTGCTGTGTGTGCCCTCTCCGCGACGTGCACGCTCTAATGTCCTAGAGAAGGACCCCCTGTTTGGTGTAGTTTTTGATGATGGGGTGATGTTTGTTGGTGATACGGATGACTTCACATTTGTCAGGGTTAAAGGACATCTGCTATTTGTCTTCCCATTCTTGGAGGTTGTCTAGGTCTTGCTGGAGTGTTGAGCAGTCGTTGTTGTTCTTCATGGGCCTGTAGAGGAAGCCTTCATTGGCGAAGAGACGTGCTTGGGATGTAGTGCAGTCTGGCATGTCATTAATGTATGCTAGGAACAACAATGAACTAAGACAGTACCCTGGGGGACACCTGATGTAACTGGGGCAATAGATGACTTTGCGCCTTCAATGATGACCTCTTATGTCCTCGTGGAGAGGAAATCTTCAACATGTTCAATCCAGCTCAGTAGATTATCCCTGACACCAAAGCGATGGAGCTTGTGTAGGAGTCTCTGATGGGGCACTTTGTCGAAAGCTTTTGAGAAATCTAAAAGTATTGCGTCTATCTGTTGGTTTGCATTTAGGCCCTTTCCGAGATCTTCGATAGTGAGGATGAGTTGCATCTCACAAGATCTTCTTATCCTGAAGCCATGCTGGGATTCGCAGAGTATGTTGAGTTGCTCGAAGTGGACATGATGTGGCTGTGAATGACGTGTTCTAGTACACGATAGAGGTAAGGGATATGGGTCTGTAGTTTGCTGCGATTGAGTGGTATCCCTTCTTGAAGACTGGTGCCACAAGTCGACTGGGATCCTTCCTTTGTCGAATGAGATCTGGAAGAGTTTAGTAAGTCCTGGTGATAATTCCTCAACATCTTCCTTGAGTAACATTCCCGGGATCTTATCTGGTCCAGTCGCTTTGTGGGGCCTGATGTTTCGCAGTAGTTTTGTGACTCTTACAATGCGCCTCTCACCAAGAACAATGTCCTTTATACTGGTAACATGGATAAGGCAAATATTCTCAACTCCCAATTTCAATCAATCTTCTCCACTACAGCAATGGCAGGGCCTTCCCCAGCCATTTATGGCGTAGCGGCGCCGCGATCCTGTAACTTTTGAAACAGACATGCCGCGATCCATAATCTGACGTCGACCCTTTAAAACCGTGCCGCGATCCCTTAAAAGTGGGTCAAAACATTCATTTCCCAGTGTTAATTATGACATATCTGACCAAATAACGCCTTGAGGCATAAACTCCTGACAAGCATACGTCCTTAGCTCCTGATTGGAGTGATTTGTAGTGCAGTTTGACTTATTTTTTTGAAATCGAGCATTATGCTCAATCTCAAAAAAATAAGTCAAACTACACTACAAATTTAAATTGATAAAGGCGCCATGTCTGACTCTGACCAGTGCTCCAAGAATAGGATAGCCCGACGCCATTGGGCTCTGGGCTAGTCTCACTTTCAAAAATGGTTGCCCGTTCGGCTATTCAAAAAACACTTGCCAAGTTGGGACAATCAAAATTTTGCAAACTAAAATTCAACCAGAAGACTAGTCATCTTTAATTGCGTGTAATTTGAAGCCGTAATGTTTTTTGTTGAAAAATAAAAAGTTCTCTCCCTTGATCAAAGTTCATCAATTTGAAAGCATGCTTTTCATTGGTTGATTACACGATTTGAACCAATCACATTACCTTTCAACATTGAGTGGTCAGGCGAATTTGTCACGTTGGACATGTAGAAGAAGAAAGACCACGAATATTAAATGTTTGTATGGTGATTTCGGTTTTATATGATTATAATGGTCACCCCACTTTTCAGAAAAGGTCATAAAAGCACTGCAGCTAATTATCACCCGATCTCCCGGACGTGTATATTATGCAGGGTTATGGAGCACATTATTGCCGCTAACCTGACAAGTCATTTTAACAAACACAATATACTTTACGACCTACAGCACTACTTCCGTGAAAGGCGTTCGTTTGACACTCAATTAGTCACAGTAAAAGTTGACTTCCAGTTGTGAATATTATGCGTTCAATTGTGAATAAAACACAATTCTATGTATGAAGAGTCCATTTATTGGACACATGCACAACAATTGTGAAGGTCCGTTTTGGATTGTGAAAGGATCTGTTACTGGTACCACTTAAATAAGGACAAAAAAAAATCACTGAAATAAATAAATCATGTTTAGGGTATTTGTATATTATAGGTCATCAAACCTGATTCCCGTGGAGCAAAATACTCAGCATAATCCCATCATCATAACATTCAATTTGAGAAAGAAAAGAAGTTATTTGACCCAAATGACCTCCACCTGGTTCAGTGTTTTAGGAGGAGATATTGTAACAGACAGACGGTAATACAGATGGACAGATTTCAACCCTCTTGTTCTCACAGCTAAATTTAGAGTAGCACAAAGATCTTCTAATTTTATATACAAATGACAAATTGACAGAATGTTTTTAACATTTTAGCGCCAGCCTGGTTAAGTGTTATATCAGATCTATTTTCATTTGTAATTATAGATAAAAGAAGAAAGACTGAGGAAGCATTTTGGAGAAGTTGGTCAAATTACAGACTGCAATCTGAAGTTCACCAAGGGCGGCCATTTCAGAAAATTTGCTTTCATTGGCTACAAGACTCAACACGAGGCACAAGCTGCCTTGAAGCAATTCAACAAAACATTCATTGATGCCTCAAAAATTCAGGTAATACCATTCATTGATGCCTCAAAAATTCAGGTAATGCCATAAAACCGAAGTATGCTCACGTTCAACCGGAGATGATACAGTCTTTGTGTGAGTATTAGTGTATATTATTACTGTTAAATGTGCATTAACTCAACCATGTCCCTAGGTGTAACCAGGTGTCCCTAGGTGTAACCAGGTGAAATAACTAATTTGAAACTTACTCTCCATTATAAAATTATACAACCTTGTGAGCGCTTTGTTAGCACAGTACCTGTGCTCTAAATAAACTATTTGGCCCTGCAGGATACCTGTTTTATGCTAAGTGCAGTGTTTATGGGATACAATGCAATATTACATCAGTTTACACACAAGGTTGTATTGTTTTATATATATAAACAAACTTAAAAACCCTCAGCAATTTCAATTTTAGTTTATGAAATTATATAGTATGTGTAAAACAATATCTGAAAGTCTATATGTCTAGTAATTTGTTTGCTGTTTTAGAATAAGCAATTGGGGTTGGATTGTATAAACTATAACATGTATTTCAAGGGTTCAGCGCACGACTATCATATCTCCTTTATTCATATGTAGTTATGATAGTTTTGCGCTTACTCCTCCATTTGATCTTCGGGTATTCATGCTCAATAGTTGGTACCGGTAGATGATTTTTTCAATACATTGCGATGGTAATTGTTTATTTTATTCACCTTTTTCAGATTGAGGTTGCACGAGATTTTGGTGATGTGAATAAACCTCGTGCTTGGAGTAAATACTCCAAAGAGAGTTCAGTCAATCAGAGGACAACACAAGATGGCGCTGACAGAATGGAAGAAGAGAATGAAAAGAAGGTTGGTATTAATGAACTAGTGTTTGATTTTAGTCACTAACGTGACTTTCTGCAAATATACTGCCCCTAGGACACCAACAATACTACTTCTACAACACCAGATACACTACCTCAGACGGCACCAAATACTCCTTGGAAACCAAATATATTACCCTCAGGACACCAAATATACTACCCTAGGACACCAACAATACTACTTCAACAACACCAAATACTCCATGGAAACCAAATATATTACCCTCAGGACACCAAATATACTACCCCAAGACACCAAATATACTACCCCTAGGACATCATATATACTTCCCCTAGGACACAAAACATACTTATCCAAAGGCACCACATAAACTACCCCTAAGGCCTCAAATACTCTATTGCTAGGGCACAATTTGATTGCAATATCTCCAGTCCACACTTGACACATTGCATGTCTCCAGTCCACACTGACACATTGAATGTCTCCAGTCCACACTGACACCTTGAATGTCTCCTGTCCACACTGACACATTGAATGTCTCCAGTCCACACTGACACATTGAAGGTCTCCAGTCCACACTGACACATTGAAGGTCTCCAGTCCACACTGACACATTGAATGTCTCCAGCCCACACTGACACATTGAATGTCTCCAGTCCACACTGACACATTGAAGGTCTCCAGTCCACACTGACACATTGACTGTCTCATGTCCACACTGACACATTGAAGGTCTCCAGTCCACACTGACACATTGAATGTCTCCTGTCCACACTGACACATTGAAGGTCTCCAGTCCACACTGACACATTGAATGTCTCCAGCCCACACTGACACATTGAATGTCTCCAGTCCACACTGACACCTTGAATGTCTCCTGTCCACACTGACACATTGAATGTCTCCAGTCCACACTGACACATTGAAGGTCTCCAGTCCACACTGACACATTGAAGGTCTCCAGTCCACACTGACACATTGAATGTCTCCAGCCCACACTGACACATTGAAGGTCTCCAGTCCACACTGATACATTGAATGTCTCCAGTCCACATTGACACATTGAATGTCTCCAGTCCACACTTATACATTGAATGTCTCCAGTCCACATTGACACATTGAATGACTCCAGTCAACACTGACACATTGAATGTCTCCAGTCCACACTGACACATTGAAGTGGATGAACAAATTTGATTGCACAGTTTTCAGTTCAATATGATGAATGGGAACACATTTGAGTGCAGAGATTTAGAAAACAGAAAATACATGAACTCTTTTTTGTTTAATTACACGTGAGTCTTCAAAGAAGGTCTGTATAATCCATCTTCGTTAAAACTATTTTCAGAAAAAAGCAAAAGAGAAGAGTAAAGAAGCAGTGGTGGATGAGCTCCTGGGTGAGGTACGACACTATGTTGTGCACTGTTTGTTGTTGTGTACTTGGATCTGTGTTGTGTGGTGGGGGGTGGGGGATGAGCTCTTGGGTGGGGTATGACACTGCGTTGTACACTGTTTGTTGTTGTGTATTTGGATCTGTGTTGTGTGGTGGGTTGGGAGTGGTGGATGAGCTCCTGGGTGAGGTATGACACTGCATTGTGCCCTGTTTGTTGTTGTGTACTTGGTCTGTGTGGTGGGGGTGGTGGATGAGGTCCTGGGTGAGGTATGACACTACGTTGTGTACTGTTTGTTGTTGTGTACTTGGATCTGTGTTGTGTGGTGGGGGTGGGGGTGGTGGATGAGCTCCTGGGTGAGGTATGACACTATGTTGTGCACTGTTAGTTGTTGTGTACTTGGATCTGTGTTGTGTGGTGGGGGTGGGGGTGGTGGATGAGCTCCTGGGTGAGGTACGACACTGCGTTGTGCACTGTTTGTTGTTGTGTACTTGGATCTGTGTTGTGTGGTGGGTGAGCTCCTTGGTGGGGTATGACACTATGTTGTGCACTGTTTGTTGTTGTGTACTTGGATCTGTGTTGTGTGGTGGGGGTGGTGGATGAGCTCCTGGGTGGGGTATGACACTGCGTTGTGCACTGTTTGTTGTTGTGTACTTGGATCTGTGTTGTGTGGTGGGTTGGGGGTGGTGGATGAGCTCCTGGGTGAGGTATGACACTGTGTTGTGCCCTGTTTGTTGTTGTGTACTTGGATCTGTGTGGTGGGGGTGGTGGATGAGGTCCTGGGTGAGGTATGACACTACGTTGTGTACTGTTTGTTGTTGTGTACTTGGATCTGTGTTGTGTGGTGGGGTCAGGGTGGTGGATGAGCTCCTGGGTGAGGTATGACACTGCGTTGTGCATTGTTTGTTGTTGTGTACTTGGATCTGTGTGGTGGGGGTGGTGGATGAGGTCCTGGGTGAGGTATGACACTGCATTGTGCACTATTTGTTGTTGTGGGGGTGATGGATGAGCTACTGGGTGAGGTATGACACTACTTTGTGTACTGTTTGTTGTTGTGTTCTTGGATCTGTGTTGTGTGGTGTGGGTGGGGGTGGTGGATGAGCTCCTGGGTGAGGTATGACACTGCATTGTGCACTGTTGTGTACTTGGATCTGTGTTGTGTGGTGGGGGGTGGGGGATGAGGTCCTGGATGAGGTATGACACTGCCTTGTGCACTGTTTGTTGTTGTGTACTTGGATCTGTGTTGTGTGGTGGGGTGGGGGTGGTGGATGAGCTCCTGGGTGAGGTATGACACTGTGTTTTGCACTGTCTGTTGTTGTGTTCTTGGATCTGTGTTGTGTGTGGGGGAGGAGGAGGTGGATGAGCTCCTGGGTGAGGTATGACACTGCGTTGTGCACTGTTTGTTGTGTGTTCTTGGATCTGTGTTGTGTGGTGGGGTGGGGGTGGTGGATGAGCTCCTGGGTGAGGTATGATACTGTGTTTTGCACTGTTTGTTGTTGTGTTCTTGGATCTGTGTTGTGTGGTGGGGGAGGGGGTGGTGGATGAGCTCCTGGGTGAGGTATGTCACTGCGTTGTGCACTGTTTGTTGTTGTGTGCTTGGATCTGTGTTGCTTTTGTCTCGCCTTTTTTGGGGCGTGGGGTGAAAGACACCTCTTTTAGGGATAAAAAACGCCTTTTTTGTGGGAAAAAATGACATGTCATTTGCGTTGCTTTTCCGGTTGCAACAGTGGCTATGTCGACAGTGGCGTCAACATTTTTCAAGTTTGGCATTTAGGTCACTTTCTCAGGAACCATATGCCACTTGCCCCTCAATGCTGTAGGTTAGATCCCTCAACCTTGGAATATTTATGTGAGAAAGCTATCCAGCTTGCTTGCGGAATGTCGGTGGTTCTACCCAGGTGCCTGTGCACGAAAATTGCCCGGAGGGGCACCTGGGGTCTTCCTCCACCAATGGAAAGTCGCCATATGACCTCAGCTGTTGGTGCGACTATAAAATCCAAATCAATCAATCAGGAACCATATGCACTAAAGTCTTCAAACTTTGGTTATAAAGGCATCTTGGGTAGTATATTCAAAATGACACTATGATAGCAATAGTGGGTGTTACCTTGACCTTCCAGGGGTGGGGGAGCATCTTGGGTAGTATATTCAACATGACACTGTGATAGCAATAGTGGGTGTTACCTTGACCTGCCAGTGTCGTGTGTGGGGGCAGCTTGTGTAGTATATTCAACATGACACTATGATAGCCATAGTGGGTGTTACCTTGACCTTCCAGGGGTGGGGGGAGCATCTTGGGTAGTATATTCAACATGACACTATGATAGCCATAGTGGGTGTTACCTTGACCTTCCAGGGGTGGGGGGAGCATCTTGGGTAGTATATTCAACATGACACTATGATAGCCATAGTGGGTGTTACCTTGACCTGCCAGGGGTGTGGGGAGCATCTTGGGTAGTATATTCAACATGACACTATGATAGCAATAGTGGGTGTTACCTTGACCTTCCAGGGGTGGGGAGAGCATCTTGGGTAGTATATTCAACATGACACTATGATAGCCATAGTGGGTGTTACATTGACCTTCCAGGGGTGGGGGGAGCATCTTGGGTAGTATATTCAACATGACACTATGATAGCAATAGTGGGTGTTACCTTGACCTTCCAGGGGTGGGGGAGCATCTTGGGAAGTATATTCAACATGACACTATGATAGCAATAGTGGGTGTTACCTTGACCTTCCAGGGGTGGGGGAGCATCTTGGGTAGTATATTCAACATGACACTATGATAGCAATAGTGGGTGTTACCTTGACCTTCCAGGGGTGGGGGGAGCATCTTGGGAAGTATATTCAACATGACACTATGATAGCAATAGTGGGTGTTACCTTGACCTTCCAGGGGTGGGGGGAGCATCTTGGGTAGTATATTCAACATGACACTATGATAGCCATAGTGGGTGTTACCTTGACCTTCCAGGGGTGGGGGGAGCATCTTTGGTAGTATATTCAACATGACACTTTGATAGCAATAGTGGGTGTTACCTTGACCTTCCAGGGGTGGGGGGAGCATCTTGGGTAGTATATTCAACATGACACTATGATAGCCATAGTGGGTGTTACCTTGACCTTCCAGGGGTGGGGGGAGCATCTTTGGTAGTATATTCAACATGACACTTTGATAGCAATAGTGGGTGTTACCTTGACCTGCCAGTGTCGTGTGTGGGGGCAGCTTGTGTAGTATATTCAACATGACACTATGATAGCCATAGTGGGTGTTACCTTGACCTTCCAGGGGTGGGGGCATCTTGGGTAGTATATTCAACATGACACTATGATAGCCATAGTGGGTGTTACCTTGACCTTCCAGGGGTGGGGGCATCTTGGGTAGTATATTCAACATGACACTATGATAGCAATAGTGGGTGTTACCTTGACCTTCCAGGGGTGGGGGGAGAAGCTTGGGTAGTATATTCAACATGACACTATGATAGCAATAGTGGGTGTTACCTTGACCTTCCAGGGGTGGGGGGAGCAGCGTGGGTAGTATATTCAACATGACACCATGATAGCAATAGTGGGTGTTACCTTGACCTTCCGAGTTGGAGTGTGGCATCTTGATTAGTATATTCAGCATGACACTATGATAGCCATAGTGGGTGTAACCTTGACCTTCCAGTGGGGAGGGGCAGCTTGTGTAGTATATTCAACATGACACTATGATAGCAATAGTGGGTGTGACCTTGACATTCCAGGGGTGGGGCATCTTGGGTAGTATCTTCAACATGACACTGTAATAGCATTAGTGGGTGTGACCTTGACCTTCCAGGGGAGGGGGATTTTGGGTAGTATCTTCAACATGACACTATAATAGCATTAGTGGGTGTGACTTTGACCTTCCAGGGGTGGGGCATCTTGGGTAGTATATTCAGCATGACACTATGATAGCAATAGTGGGTGTTACCTTGACCTTCCAGTGTGGGGTTGGTGGGGGTGGTGGGCGTACAGAGGAAAACTGACAACATCACAGAGAACTCTCACGTTGTATCAACAACTTGTATGGATTTTATGTGATAAATAGAATCTCTGAATATCTTGCTGAAATAAAAGCAAAAACAAACAACTTGTGATTGTGTACTTGCAGTTGTGTTATGTAGTTTTGTAGTTATACGTCCTTTAAGGAAGGGTATACTTGTTTCAGTTTATCCGTCTGTTCATCTGAAGACACAACTTTGTCAGCTCTGTAACTTGTCAAGCCACCACCGTTGGATACCCATGGGTGCCATAACATCATACTCCATAAATCATGGGTATTCAATGATGATAGCCACACTCATAAACCATTATAGGTAGATTGCCCATAATAAGGGGATGGTTAGATTTATTCATGGGTAATTAAAATATCTGTAATTGAAAAAGCATAAAATGAATTAATAATTCATAATTTTACTATTCGAAAAGATAACAATAGGGGGATATTTTGCCTGACTGGTTAAGGCGTTTATATTGTAGTATATGAATTCGTAATCACAACATTAAATTATGGTAGCTACATAAATTATATACCTTACCGTTAGTAGGTTTAGAAACGGTGCACATCTGTTGTACATTACCCTTATGCTGTGGTGCAGTGTCCGTCGTCTGTCTGTCCGTAAACTTTTTTTTGCGGTGACTACTCGTCTGAAACTACTGGATGGATTTTCATGAAAATTTTCAGGAATGTTGCCCATGACGTCTCGTTGATCCTAGCAAAAATTCACATTGGTGTGTAATCCAAGATGGCCGCCAAAGCCAAAAATAGATTTTTGAAAAACAAGATTGTAGCGCCTACTTCTTGAAAACTATAAGTGATATTGATATGGGTCTTTTTCTTAAATGATCAGCGTGACATGATGTTGGTCCTTGTCGAAAATTGTTTTGATTCAACGTTAAACATGGCTGCCAGTGGCCATTTTTGATTACATAGAGTTATATATTAAAAAATAAATCATGGGTATTCAATGATGATAGCCACACTCATAAACCATTATAGGTAGATTGCCCATGATAAGGGGATGGTTAGATTTATTCATGGGTAATTAAAATATCTGTAATTGAAAAAGCATAAAATGAATTAATAATTCATAATTTTACTATTCGAAAAGATAACAATAGAGGGATGTTTTGCCTGACTAGTTAAGGCGTTTATATTGTAGTATATGAATTCGTAATCACAACATAAAATTATGTAGGCTACATAAATTATATACCTTACCGTTAGTAGGTTTAGAAACGGTGCACATCTGTTGTACATTACCCTTATGCTGTGGTGCAGTGTCCGTCCGTAATATTTTTTTTGCGGTGACTTCTCGTCTGAAACTACTGAATGGATTTTCATGAAAATTTTCAGGAATGTTGCCCATGATGTCTCGTTGATCCTAGCAAAAATTCACATTGATGTGAAATCCAAGATGGCCACCAAAGCTAAAAATAGATTTTTGAAAAACAAGATTGTAGCGCCTACTTCTTGAAAACTATAAGTGATATTGATATGGGACTTTTTCTTAAACGATCAGCATGACATGATGTTGGTCCTTGTCGAAAATTGTTTTGATTCGACGTTAAACATGGCTGCCAGTGGCCATTTTTGTTTACATAGAGTTATATATTAAAAAATTGTAGCGACTGCTTCTCTACAAGTACTTGACGGATTTTCATGAAACTTCACAGGAATGTTGCTCTTGGTGTCTAATTGATCCTAGCAAAATTTCAGGTCGGCCAGAAATTTAAGATGGCTGCTACGGCTAAAAATAGATTTTTGAAAAACAAGTTTGTAGCGACTGCCTCTTGAAAACTATAAGTGATATTGATATGGGACTTTTTCTAAAATGATCAGCATGACATGTTGTTGATCCTTGTCGAAAACTATTTTGATTCAACATTAAACCTGGCCGCCAGTGGCCATCTTTGTTGACATAGAGTTATATAATAAAAACTTGTAGCGATTAGCAAAATTTCAGGTCAGCGGGGAATTCAAGATGGCCACCACGGCTAAAAATAGATTTAAAAAAACACAAGTTTGTAGCTAGGTATTCTTGAAAAATATAAGTGATATTGATATTGGACTTTTTCTAAAATGATCAGCATGACATGATGTTGGTCCCGGTTGAAAAATATTTTGATTCGACATTAACATGGATGCCAGTGGCCATCTTTGTTTACATACGAGTTATATAGTAAATACTGGTAGCGACTACTCCTCTTGAAACTACTGGACAGATTTTCATGAAACTTCACAGGAATGCTGATCAAGCTATCAAAACCTATCAGTAGAGCTTCAAGGTCATTGACCTCTTGTTTTTGTGTTCGGAGTTGTTATTAATATTCAGCGATTATGAATATTCTTTCACTGAGAAATCCCAATCTTTCACCCAAGAAATGTTATAATAATAAACATCTGTATGGTAACTTTAGCTGAAAGATGACCCCAACTTTAATGAATTCCTGGAAGTACATCAGAATGTTGGTATGAAACCAGTCTGGACCAATGACAGCATGAAACGCATTGACAAGGGAGATAAATTACCAAAGAAACAGAGACATAAGAGTGATCTCCCTTTTGATGATGCCAGTGAAGATGATGATGATGAACGTGACAGTGACAGTAGTGATTCTGAAGGTGACACTGGTATGGATGAAGGCAACAGTAAGTTGAACAATGGGTCAAAAAGTTTTCTCAGTAGATTTTTTTAATTTTGTCTTGAATTTTTAATACATTTCCATATCGTGCTGGAAAAAACACCTTCTTTCTTTATTTAACAACGATAGAGGGCAATGAGAAATAGTGCAGACTACAAAAATCATTACTCTATTTCAATTTGAGTTATTGCCCTTTGGTATTTTACTTATAATTTTTGTCTGGAGCGTAACTTGAACACTACTGATGGCACTGGAATGAAACTTCACCCAGTTACAAAAGGCATTTAGAGAAAGTGAAGAGTGCAAGAAACATAACTCTGTCTTCATTCAAATTATAGTTATTGCCATTGGTAATTGATAAATATAATTCTTGTCCAGAGCACAATTTCAAATCTTGAAAACTACTTTAAATATGAGACTAGAATGAAAAGAACACACTAGGAGAAAAGAGGGCAATGAGAGGAAGTGCAGAGAACAAGAACCATAACTTTAGCTTTATTTAATACATAATTATCCCGCTTTGAACATTTACATTTATATTTTATATTATTGTTGATTATTTCAAAGAATTTTTGACAAAAAATGGCAAATATTTTATTTTTATTTTTTAATTTCCAGTCACTGAAATAAACATTGTGTAAGCCCCTTGTGAAATCCCCACATGTGTGCCAATTACTGCTTGTGCGTTAAATGATTCTCTTTCCGATATGATGTTTTTCAAACAAAGCATACACATCTTCAAGCATCCATCAGTTATACCAGTCTTCAGGTTTTATCTCTCTTCTCTATACATTGAGAGGGCTGGCGTGGCGCAGTCGGTAGCATGGCCGATTTGTAACCGGAGGCCCCGGGTTCAATCATCCGTGGTGCCACTGAGTTTCCTCGGTGTGTTCTTACGGCAAGACACTTTTCCTTAGCCTCGTCCATCGGATGGGACCGTAAACGGGGCGGTCCCGTGTATCGGTTTATCCTTCGAGCATATTAAAGAACCATAGGAATCTATTCGATAATAAGAGTAGGGCACGGTTCCCGGATTCCTATGTATCCTTCCCCTCTCTCTAGGGTGGCTCTAAATAACCTATACTGTGTTGATGAGCCGTTAAACAACGTTTAATTCAATTCTATAGATTGAAAATTCAGACAGATATAGTGAGTAATAATCTCAGATATTGACTATGTTCCATAACTAAGAATATAAGGTTGTTTAGACATGCCCAGATATACTAGATGATGACTATGTAGAAGCTATCAAACTAGGGTTTAAGGATATCAGTGGAAGAATATGCTTGCAAGAAATGTTTACAATTCTGGGCTTTTTTACCTTATATAAAAGAGGCCTTTAAAAAAAATACCTCTTCCCAGTTGAAAACCAGACTGTTTTTCCAAAAGTGACAGGCATGGGCCTTTTCCCAATATTGTGGAATAAAGCCCAGCAATATATAGAAACATTCTCATCATTTTCACTACCTTTACTGCAGCTTCAGATTCGCCTGGAGAAGATGTCAATAAAGTTGCGAAGAAAAAAGATCTGTCTGACCTTGATGTGAGTACATTGTATTAACCTTAGTGGTAACATGGGGTTAATAACGATGGATAAAAAAAATGATATTTTACATATATTAATGTTTGCAACGTCTGAGTGTAATAACTTGTTTCAAGCCAAACCACATTATATCATGATGATGTAAGGAATTGAAAGCGTTACATTGGAAAACAAGTTTTATGGTCATCTTATAGCCCATTTTACCCCGACATTTGCCGAAAGATGATGGATAATAACGAGCTATCTCCGAGTAGCCAAATAGGTAGACCAATCAAATGCTAGTAGGCACATTAAATATTCATTGTAACTTGGCCCAATGTGAATTAAAACAATACAAAAATGTCATTAAATGTCAGACTATAACTTGAAGGCGAAACAGATATATGTTATTAATGTGTTTATTACTGTAGAAAAACAAAAATTAAAGCGTGTTCAAAAATGGGATTATCAGTAAACAATGAATATTTCTGTTGTAACACCAGATTACGCACCTGCTCCAATGTAAATTCAACACGTGTTCGTTTAGCCTTGAAATCCGATCTAATTTTCAAGGAATAAGTCGAGATGGTGTACTGGTTCTGCCCATGAAACATTGGTTGGTCTGCCTCTACCACAAAAAAGTGACCGTCATATATGGCCTAACATGATAAAAATGATGTAAAACACCCCTTTCAACTGGGGTATTATTAGCATTGTGTCTTTAATGAATTGTTGAAGAATTTGTATTGTTAATTGATTACACCGCAAACATATTTATCTTATCTTTAAAAACGCTTGCTGTCGTTAATAAGTTGTTGGACCTTGACAAATATGGTAGCCGGAGTGTTATGTAACTATGGGAAGCCTGCCTTGGACACATAAGCCTGTCTATGACACATAACTTTTGAAAATCATATTCTTAATATCACTGTGCTTCAACATAAAGAAACTGTTTTAAAGTCTGGGTTATGTTGCGTGTGCGTTTACTCATCAGGTAACTCATTTGATATACCCTTGTGATATTTTTGTAGTATTTGAGGTCGAAGGTCAGTGAACAACAGTTGCTGAGTGACTCGGACACAAGTGACAGTGACTCCAGTAGCGATGGGGAAGGTAAGGTAACCAAGAAAACAAAAAAGAAGGGAGAGAAGGAGAAAGAGAAGAAAAAACCGCAGACGGAAATACAAGAAAGTAAAGTAAGAATTGAATGTGGACATATTTTATCAGATAACTTGCGGTATGGGAGTATAATTAATAAAGACATGATAATAATATCATTAAAATATATTGAAATAAATATGAAGGCCGAATCATCGTTCAGTCCTTTCCATTCAGCTTGATGTGCAAAGGAATCGATTTCCGCAACAATTTAAAATACCAGATTACGTAAGTTTTAATTTGAATTGTACTTGACGATTGTTGTTGGTTATTGGACAGACTTGTGTTTTACATTTTATTTTTGTTGTTGTATAGAGGATAGTTTATACACTAAAAATGATGAATACCGTATTGAATCATATGTTTCTGTGACCTAGCTAGTATGAGGTTATTGTACAATACTGAGTACAAGCTCACAGTTCTTTTGGACCATAGGGGAGAGGTGGAGCCACCCCCACCTCCTAATTATCGGACCAGATTATGTTTGAAAATAAATGAAGAAAGAGCTGACAGCCAACAATTTGTATTTTGGTTGATCTATGTCAAGGCATCAGTTTTGTTGATAAGATTTGACACAGACATAGTAAAATGAAATGGGAATTTAAGTCCAGTGACACATCATATTAGGTTATATTAGGACAGCAACCTCAGAAGGAAATGAGATGAAGGATGAAGTTTCCCGTCAGTCATGCCTCTGCCAGGGAGCGAATCTGTGTTGGGCAGAGGTCTGTAACTCTGAAGCCAAGGCCGTATCCATGAACTTCATTTGTTGAAAACATAACGTTAATTCCAACAAACTAAGCAACAGGTTCAATCTGCAGGGTAATCTCTTTTAAAGGAACATGTTTTGTTACATAAAGCAAATTCTTGTTCTTTTCAACCATGATATCCTTCCCCTACCTTTTATTTATTTTATGGATATTATTTTTGAAAAAAAAGTGAAATAAAAAAATTCTTGTCTATTTATATGTTTTCAGAAAGAAGAGAGCAAAGTGTTCATGCTGAGCTTAAAGGGATTGCCATCGAATGCTGGAGAGGTAACTATAACCCTGACATACAATACTCAATAGTAATGGTGCCTGGAGAGGCAACTATAACCCTGACATACAATACTCATAGTAATGGTGTCTGGAGAGGTAACTATAACCCTAACATACAATACTCATAGTAATGGTGCCTGGAGAGGCAACTATAACCCTGACATACAATACTCATAGTAATGGTGCCTGGAGAGGCAACTATAACCCTGACATACACTACTCATAGTAATGGTGCCTGGAGAGGCAACTATAACCCTGACATACAATACTCATAGTAATGGTGTCTGGAGAGGTAACTATAACCCTGACATACAATACACATAGTAATGGTGTCTGGAGAGGTAACTATAACCCTGGCATACAATACTCATAGTAATGGTGTCTGGAGAGGCAACTATGCCCCTGGCATACAATACTCATAGTTATGGTGCCTGGAGAGGTAACTATAACCCTGACATACACTACTCATAGTAATGGTGTCTGGAGAGGTAACTATAACCCTGACATACAATACTCATAGTAATGGTGTCTGGAGAGGTAACTATAACCCTGACATACAATACTCATAGTAATGGTGCCTGGAGAGGCAACTATAACCCTGACATACAGTACTCATAGTAATGGTGTCTGGAGAGGCAACTATAACCCTGACATACAATACTCATAGTAATGGTGTCTAGAGAGGCAACTATAACCCTGACATACAATACTCATAGTAATGGTGTCTGGAGAGGTAACTATAACCCTGACATACAATACTCATAGTAATGGTGTCTGGAGAGGTAACTATAACCCTGACATACAATACTCATAGTAATGGTGCCTGGAGAGGCAACTATAACCCTGACATACAGTACTCATAGTAATGGTGTCTGGAGAGGCAACTATAACCCTGACATACAATACTCTAGTAATGGTGTCTGGAGAGGTAACTATAACCCTGACATACAATACTCATAGTAATGGTGTCTGGAGAGGCAACTATAACCCTGACATACAATACTCATAGTAATGGTGTCTGGAGAGGCAACTATAACCCTGACATACAATACTCATAGTAATGGTGCCTGGAGAGGTAACTATAACCCTGACATACAATACTCATAGTAATGGTGTCTGGAGAGGCAACTATAACCCTGACATACAATACTCATAGTAATGGTGCCTGGAGAGGTAACTATAACCCTGACATACAATACTCATAGTAATGGTGTCTGGAGAGGCAACTATAACCCTGACATACAATACTCATAGTAATGGTGTCTGGAGAGGCAACTATGACCCTGACATACAATACTCATAGTAATGGTGTCTGGAGAGGTAACTATAACCCTGACATACAATACTCATAGTAATGGTGTCTGGAGAGGCAACTATAACCCTGACATACAATACTCATAGTAATGGTGTCTGGAGAGGCAACTATAACCCTGACATACAATACTCATAGTAATGGTGTCTGGAGAGGCAACTATAACCCTGACATACAATACTCATAGTAATGGTGTCTGGAGAGGCAACTATAACCCTGACATACAATACTCATAGTAATGGTGTCTGGAGAGGCAACTATAACCCTAACATACAATACTCATAGTAATGGTGTCTGGAGAGGCAACTATAACCCTGACATACAATACTCATAGTAATGGTGTCTGGAGAGGCAACTATAACCCTGACATACAATACTCATAGTAATGGTGCCTGGAGAGGCAACTATAACCCTGACATACAATACTCATAGTAATGGTGCCTGGAGAGGCAACTATAACCCTGACATACAATACTCATAGTAATGGTGCCTGGAGAGGCAACTATAACCCTGACATAAAATACTCATAGTAATGGTGTCTGGAGAGGCAACTATAACCCTGACATACAATACTCATAGTAATGGTGCCTGGAGAGGCAACTATAACCCTGACATACAATACTCATAGTAATGGTGCCTGGAGAGGTAACTATAACCCTGACATACAATACTCATAGTAATGGTGTCTGGAGAGGCAACTATAACCCTGACATACAATACTCATAGTAATGGTGTCTGGAGAGGCTATAACCCTGACATACAATACTCATAGTAATGGTGCCTGGAGAGGTAACTATAACCCTGGCATACAATACTCATAGTAATGGTGTCTGGAGAGGCAACTATAACCCTGGTATACAATACTCATAGTAATGGTGTCTGGAGAGGCAACTATAACCCTGACATACAATACTCATGGTAATGGTGTCTGGAGAGGTAACTATAACCTGACATACAATACTCATAGTAATGGTGTCTGGAGAGGTAACTATAACCCTGACATACAATACTCATAGTAATGGTGCCTGGAGAGGCAACTATAACCCTAACATACAATACTCATAGTAATGGTGTCTGGAGAGGCAACTATAACCCTGACATACAATACTCATAGTAATGGTGTCTGGAGAGGTAACTATAACCCTGGCATACAATACTCATAGTAATGGTGCCTGGAGAGGCAACTATGCCCCTGGCATACAATACTCATAGTAATGGTGCCTGGAGAGGCAACTATAACCCTGACATACAATACTCATAGTAATGGTGCCTGGAGAGGCAACTATAACCCTGACATACAATACTCATAGTAATGGTGTCTGGAGAGGTAACTATAACCCTGACATACAATACTCATAGTAATGGTGCCTGGAGAGGTAACTATAACCCTGACATACAATACTCATAGTAATGGTGCCTGGAGAGGTAACTATAACCCTGACATACAATACTCATAGTAATGGTGTCTGGAGAGGTAACTATAACCCTGACATACAATACTCATAGTAATGGTGCCTGGAGAGGCAACTATAACCCTGACATACAATACACATAGTAATGGTGTCTGGAGAGGTAACTATAACCCTGACATACAATACTCATAGTAATGGTGTCTGGAGAGGTAACTATAACCCTGACATACAATACTCATAGTAATGGTGTCTGGAGAGGTAACTATAACCCTGACATACAATACTCATAGTAATGGTGTCTGGAGAGGCAACTATAACCCTGACATACAATACTCATAGTAATGGTGCCTGGAGAGGCAACTATAACCCTGACATACAATACACATAGTAATGGTGCCTGGAGAGGCAACTATAACCCTGACATACAATACACATAGTAATGGTGTCTGGAGAGGTAACTATAACCCTGACATACAATACACATAGTAATGGTGCCTGGAGAGGCAACTATAACCCTGACATACAATACTCATAGTAATGGTGCCGGGAGAGGCAACTATAACCCTGACATACAATACACATAGTAATGGTGTCTGGAGAGGTAACTATAACCCTGACATACAATACACATAGTAATGGTGCCTGGAGAGGCAACTATAACCCTGACATACAATACTCATAGTAATGGTGTCTGGAGAGGTAACTATAACCCTGACATACAATACACATAGTAATGGTGTCTGGAGAGGCAACTATAACCCTGACATACAATACACATAGTAATGGTGCCTGGAGAGGCAACTATAACCCTGACATACAATACTCATAGTAATGGTGCCTGGAGAGGCAACTATAACCCTGACATACAATACACATAGTAATGGTGTCTGGAGAGGTAACTATAACCCTGACATACAATACACATAGTAATGGTGCCTGGAGAGGCAACTATAACCCTGACATACAATACTCATAGTAATGGTGCCGGGAGAGGCAACTATAACCCTGACATACAATACACATAGTAATGGTGTCTGGAGAGGTAACTATAACCCTGACATACAATACACATAGTAATGGTGCCTGGAGAGGCAACTATAACCCTGACATACAATACTCATAGTAATGGTGTCTGGAGAGGTAACTATAACCCTGACATACAATACACATAGTAATGGTGTCTGGAGAGGCAACTATAACCCTGACATACAATACACATAGTAATGGTGCCTGGAGAGGCAACTATAACCCTGACATACAATACTCATAGTAATGGTGCCTGGAGAGGCAACTATAACCCTGACATACAATACACATAGTAATGGTGTCTGGAGAGGTAACTATAACCCTGACATACAATACACATAGTAATGGTGCCTGGAGAGGCAACTATAATCCTGTCATACACTACTCATAGTAATGGTGCCTGGAGAGGCAACTATAACCCTGACATACAATACTCATAGTAATGGTGTCTGGAGAGGTAACTATAACCCTGACATACAATACTCATAGTAATGGTGCCTGGAGAGGCAACTATAACCCTGACATACAATACTCATAGTAATGGTGCCTGGAGAGGCAACTATAACACTGACATACAATACTCATAGTAATGGTTCCTGGAGAGGCAACTATAACACTGACATACAGTACTCATAGTAATGGTGTCTGGAGAGGTAACTATAACCCTGGCATACAATACTCATAGTAATGGTGCCTGGAGAGGTAACTATAACCCTGACATACAATACTCATAGTAATGGTGTCTGGAGAGGTAACTATAACCCTGACATACAATACTCATAGTAATGGTGTCTGGAGAGGTAACTATAACCCTGACATACAATACTCATAGTAATGGTGTCTGGAGAGGCAACTATAACCCTGGCATACAATACTCATAGTAATGGTGTCTGGAGAGGCAACTATAACCCTGGCATACAATACTCATAGTAATGGTGTCTGGAGAGGCAACTATAACCCTGACATACAATACTCATAGTAATGGTGTCTGGAGAGGCAACTATAACCCTGGCATACAATACTCATAGTAATGGTGTCTGGAGAGGCAACTATAACCCTGACATACAATACTCATAGTAATGGTGTCTGGAGAGGCAACTATAACCCTGACATACAATACTCATAGTAATGGTGCCTGGAGAGGCAACTATAACCCTGGCATACAATACTCATAGTAATGGTGCCTGGAGAGGTAACTATAACCCTGGCATACAATACTCATAGTAATGGTGTCTGGAGAGGTAACTATAACCCTGGCATACAATACTCATAGTAATGGTGTCTGGAGAGGTAACTATAACCCTGGCATACAATACTCATAGTAATGGTGTCTGGAGAGGCAACTATAACCCTGACATACAATACTCATAGTAATGGTGTCTGGAGAGGTAACTATAACCCTGACATACAATACTCATAGTAATGGTGTCTGGAGAGGTAACTATAACCCTGACATACAATACTCATAGTAATGGTGCCTGGAGAGGCAACTATAACCCTGACATACACTACTCATAGTAATGGTGCCTGGAGAGGCAACTATAACCCTGACATACAATACTCATAGTAATGGTGCCTGGAGAGGCAACTATAACCCTGACATACAATACTCATAGTAATGGTGTCTGGAGAGGTAACTATAACCCTGACATACAATACTCATAGTAATGGTATCTGGAGAGGTAACTATAACCCTGACATACAATACTCATAGTAATGGTGCCTGGAGAGGCAACTATAACCCTGACATACACTACTCATAGTAATGGTGTCTGGAGAGGTAACTATAACCCTGACATACAATACTCATAGTAATGGTGCCTGGAGAGGCAACTATAACCCTGACATACAATACACATAGTAATGGTGTCTGGAGAGGTAACTATGACCCTGGCATACAATACTCATAGTAATGGTGCCTCGAGAGGCAACTATAACCATGACATACAATACTCATAGTAATGGTGTCTGGAGAGGTAACTATAACCCTGACATACAGTACTCATAGTAATGGTGTCTGGAGAGGTAACTATAACCCTGACATACAGTACTCATAGTAATGGTGCCTGGAGAGGCAACTATAACCCTAACATACAATACTCATAGTAATGGTGTCTGGAGAGGCAACTATAACCCTGGCATACAATACTCATAGTAATGGTGTCTGGAGAGGCAACTATAACCCTGACATACAATACACATAGTAATGGTGTCTGGAGAGGTAACTATGACCCTGGCATACAATACTCATAGTAATGGTGCCTGGAGAGGCAACTATAACCCTGACATACATTACTCATAGTAATGGTGCCTGGAGAGGCAACTATAACCCTGGCATACAATACTCATAGTAATGGTGTCTGGAGAGGCAACTATAACCCTGACATACAATACTCATAGTAATGGTGCCTGGAGAGGTAACTATAACCCTGGCATACAATACTCATAGTAATGGTGTCTGGAGAGGCAACGATAACCCTGACATACAATACTCATAGTAATGGTGCCTGGAGAGGCAACTATAACCCTGACATACAATACACATAGTAATGGTGTCTGGAGAGGCAACTATAACCCTGACATACAATACACATAGTAATGGTGTCTGGAGAGGTAACTATGACCCTGGCATACAATACTCATAGTAATGGTGTCTGGAGAGGTAACTATAACCCTGACATACAATACTCATAGTAATGGTGCCTGGAGAGGCAACTATAACCCTGACATACAATACTCATAGTAATGGTGTCTGGAGAGGTAACTATAACCCTGACATACAATACTCATAGTAATGGTGTCTGGAGAGGCAACTATAACCCTGACATACAATACTCATAGTAATGGTGCCTGGAGAGGTAACTATAACCCTGACATACAATACTCATAGTAATGGTGTCTGGAGAGGTAACTATGACCCTGACATACAATACTCATAGTAATGGTGCCTGGAGAGGCAACTATAACCCTGACATACAATACTCATAGTAATGGTGTCTGGAGAGGTAACTATAACCCTGACATACAATACTCATAGTAATGGTGCCTGGAGAGGTAACTATAACCCTGGCATACAATACTCATAGTAATGGTGTCTGGAGAGGTAACTATAACCCTGACATACAATACTCATAGTAATGGTGTCTGGAGAGGCTATAACCCTGACATACAATACTCATAGTAATGGTGTCTGGAGAGGTAACTATAACCCTGACATACAATACTCATAGTAATGGTGCCTGGAGAGGTAACTATAACCCTGACATACAATACTCATAGTAATGGTGTCTGGAGAGGCAACTATAACCCTGACATACAATACTCATAGTAATGGTGCCTGGAGAGGTAACTATAACCCTGACATACAATACTCATAGTAATGGTGCCTGGAGAGGTAACTATAACCCTGACATACAATACTCATAGTAATGGTGCCTGGAGAGGTAACTATAACCCTGACATACAATACTCATAGTAATGGTGCCTGGAGAGGTAACTATAACCCTGACATACAATACTCATAGTAATGGTGCCTGGAGAGGTAACTATAACCCTGGCATACAATACTCATAGTAATGGTGTCTGGAGAGGTAACTATAACCCTGGCATACAATACTCATAGTAATGGTGCCTGGAGAGGTAACTATAACCCTGGCATACAATACTCATAGTAATGGTGTCTGGAGAGGCAACTATAACCCTGACATACAATACTCATAGTAATGGTGCCTGGAGAGGTAACTATGACCCTGGCATACAATACTCATAGTAATGGTGCCTGGAGAGGCAACTATAACCCTGACATACAATACTCATAGTAATGGTGCCTGGAGAGGTAACTATAACCCTAACATACAATACTCATAGTAATGGTGCCTGGAGAGGCAACTATAACCCTGACATACAATACTCATAGTAATGGTGTCTGGAGAGGTAACTATAACCCTGGCATACAATACTCATAGTAATGGTGTCTGGAGAGGTAACTATAACCCTGACATACAATACTCATAGTAATGGTGCCTGGAGAGGCAACTATAACCCTGACATACACTACTCATAGTAATGGTGCCTGGAGAGGCAACTATAACCCTGACATACACTACTCATAGTAATGGTGTCTGGAGAGGTAACTATAACCCTGACATACAATACTCATAGTAATGGTGTCTGGAGAGGTAACTATAACCCTGACATACAATACTCATAGTAATGGTGTCTGGAGAGTCAACTATAACCCTGACATACAATACTCATAGTAATGGTGTCTGGAGAGGCAACTATAACCCTGACATACAATACTCATAGTAATGGTGTCTGGAGAGGCAACTATAACCCTGACATACAATACTCATAGTAATGGTGTCTGGAGAGGTAACTATAACCCTGACATACAATACTCATAGTAATGGTGTCTGGAGAGGTAACTATAACCCTGACATACACTACTCATAGTAATGGTGTCTGGAGAGGTAACTATAACCCTGACATACAATACTCATAGTAATGGTGTCTGGAGAGGTAACTATAACCCTGACATACAGTACTCATAGTAATGGTGTCTGGAGAGGTAACTATAGCCCTAACATACAATACTCATAGTAATGGTGTCTGGAGAGGTAACTATAACCCTGGCATACAATACTCATAGTAATGGTGTCTGGAGAGGTAACTATAACCCTGACATACAATACTCATAGTAATGGTGTCTGGAGAGGTAACTATAACCCTGACATACAATACTCATAGTAATGGTGTCTGGAGAGGTAACTATAACCCTGACATACAATACTCATAGTAATGGTGCCTGGAGAGGCAACTATAACCCTGACATACACTACTCATAGTAATGGTGCCTGGAGAGGCAACTATAACCCTGACATACACTACTCATAGTAATGGTGCCTGGAGAGGCAACTATAACCCTGACATACACTACTCATAGTAATGGTGCCTGGAGAGGCAACTATAACCCTGACATACAATACTCATAGTAATGGTGTCTGGAGAGGTAACTATAACCCTGACATACAATACTCATAGTAATGGTGCCTGGAGAGGCAACTATAACCCTGACATACACTACTCATAGTAATGGTGTCTGGAGAGGTAACTATAACCCTGACATACAATACTCATAGTAATGGTGCCTGGAGAGGCAACTATAACCCTGACATACAATACACATAGTAATGGTGTCTGGAGAGGTAACTATGACCCTGGCATACAATACTCATAGTAATGGTGCCTGGAGAGGCAACTATAACCCTAACATACAATACTCATAGTAATGGTGCCTGGAGAGACAACTATAACCCTAACATACAGTACTCATAGTAATGGTGTCTTGAGAGGTAACTATAACCCTGACATACAGTACTCATAGTAATGGTGCCTGGAGAGGCAACTATAACCCTAACATACAATACTCATAGTAATGGTGTCTGGAGAGGCAACTATAACCCTGGCATACAATACTCATAGTAATGGTGTCTGGAGAGGCAACTATAACCCTGACATACAATACACATAGTAATGGTGTCTGGAGAGGTAACTATGACCCTGGCATACAATACTCATAGTAATGGTGCCTGGAGAGGCAACTATAACCCTGACATACAATACTCATAGTAATGGTGCCTGGAGAGGCAACTATAACCCTGAAATACAATACTCATAGTAATGGTGTCTGGAGAGGCAACTATAACCCTGGCATACAATACTCATAGTAATGGTGTCTGGAGAGGCAACTATAACCCTGACATACAATACTCATAGTAATGGTGCCTGGAGAGGTAACTATAACCCTGGCATACAATACTCATAGTAATGGTGTCTGGAGAGGCAACTATAACCCTGACATACAATACTCATAGTAATGGTGCCTGGAGAGGCAACTATAACCCTGACATACAATACACATAGTAATGGTGTCTGGAGAGGCAACTATAACCCTGACATACAATACACATAGTAATGGTGTCTGGAGAGGTAACTATGACCCTGGCATACAATACCCTAGTAATGGTGCCTGGAGAGGCAACTATAACCCTGACATACAATACTCATAGTAATGGTGTCTGGAGAGGTAACTATAACCCTGACATACAATACTCATAGTAATGGTGTCTGGAGAGGCAACTATAACCCTGACATACAATACTCATAGTAATGGTGCCTGGAGAGGTAACTAGAACCCTGACATACAATACTCATAGTAATGGTGTCTGGAGAGGCAACTATAACCCTGACATACAATACTCATGGTAATGGTGTCTGGAGAGGCAACTATAACCCTAACATACAATACTCATAGTAATGGTGTCTGGAGAGGTAACTATAACCCTGACATACAATACTCATAGTAATGGTGTCTGGAGAGGCAACTATGCCCCTGACATACAATACTCATAGTAATGGTGTCTGGAGAGGTAACTATGACCCTGACATACAATACTCATAGTAATGGTGCCTGGAGAGGCAACTATAACCCTGACATACAATACTCATAGTAATGGTGTCTGGAGAGGTAACTATAACCCTGACATACAATACTCATAGTAATGGTGCCTGGAGAGGTAACTATAACCCTGGCATACAATACTCATAGTAATGGTGTCTGGAGAGGTAACTATAACCCTGACATACAATACTCATAGTAATGGTGTCTGGAGAGGCTATAACCCTGACATACAATACTCATAGTAATGGTGTCTGGAGAGGTAACTATAACCCTGACATACAATACTCATAGTAATGGTGCCTGGAGAGGTAACTATAACCCTGACATACAATACTCATAGTAATGGTGTCTGGAGAGGCAACTATAACCCTGACATACAATACTCATAGTAATGGTGCCTGGAGAGGTAACTATAACCCTGACATACAATACTCATAGTAATGGTGCCTGGAGAGGTAACTATAACCCTGACATACAATACTCATAGTAATGGTGCCTGGAGAGGTAACTATAACCCTGACATACAATACTCATAGTAATGGTGCCTGGAGAGGTAACTATAACCCTGACATACAATACTCATAGTAATGGTGTCTGGAGAGGTAACTATAACCCTGACATACAATACTCATAGTAATGGTGTCTGGAGAGGTAACTATAACAGTAATGGTGTCTGGAGAGGTAACTATAACCCTGACATACAATACTCATAGTAATGGTGTCTGGAGAGGTAACTATAACCCTGACATACAATACTCATAGTAATGGTGTCTCGAGAGGTAACTATAACCCTGACATACAATACTCATAGTAATGGTGCCTGGAGAGGCAACTATAACCCTGACATACAATACTCATAGTAATGGTGTCTGGAGAGGTAACTATAACCCTGACATACAATACTCATAGTAATGGTGCCTGGAGAGGCAACTATAACCCTGACATACAATACTCATAGTAATGGTGTCTGGAGAGGTAACTATAACCCTGACATACAATACTCATAGTAATGGTGCCTGGAGAGGCAACTATAACCCTGACATACAATACTCATAGTAATGGTGCCTGGAGAGGCAACTATAACCCTGACATACAATACTCATAGTAATGGTGCCTGGAGAGGTAACTATAACCCTGACATACAATACTCATAGTAATGGTGTCTGGAGAGGTAACTATAACCCTGACATACAATACTCATAGTAATGGTGTCTGGAGAGGCAACTATGCCCCTGGCATACAATACTCATAGTTATGGTGCCTGGAGAGGTAACTATAACCCTGGCATACAATACTCATAGTAATGGTGTCTGGAGAGGCAACTATAACCCTAACATACAATACTCATAGTAATGGTGCCTGGAGAGGCAACTATAACCCTGACATACAATACTCATAGTAATGGTGTCTGGAGAGGCAACTATGCCCCTGGCATACAATACTCATAGTAATGGTGTCTGGAGAGGCAACTATAACCCTGACATACAATACTCATAGTAATGGTGTCTGGAGAGGCAACTATGCCCCTGGCATACAATACTCATAGTAATGGTGTCTGGAGAGGCAACTATGCCCCTGCATACAATACTCATAGTAATGGTGTCTGGAGAGGCAACTATAACCCTGACATACAATACTCATAGTAATGGTGTCTGGAGAGGTAACTATAACCCTGACATACAATACTCATAGTAATGGTGCCTGGAGAGGTAACTATAACCCTGACATACAGTACTCATAGTAATGGTGTCTGGAGAGGTAACTATAACCCTAACATACAATACTCATAGTAATGGTGTCTGGAGAGGTAACTATAACCCTGACATACAATACTCATAGTAATGGTGCCTGGAGAGGCAACTATAACCCTAACATACAATACTCATAGTAATGGTGCCTGGAGAGGTAACTATAACCCTGACATACAATACTCATAGTAATGGTGTCTGGAGAGGCAACTATAACCCTGACATACAATACTCATAGTAATGGTGCCTGGAGAGGCAACTATAACCCTGACATACAATACTCATAGTAATGGTGTCTCGAGAGGTAACTATGCCCCTGGCATACAATACTCATAGTAATGGTGCCTGGAGAGGTAACTATAACCCTGACATACAATACTCATAGTAATGGTGTCTGGAGAGGTAACTATAACCCTGACATACAATACTCATAGTAATGGTATCTGGAGAGGTAACTATAACCCTGACATACAATACTCATAGTAATGGTGCCTGGAGAGGCAACTATAACCCTGACATACACTACTCATAGTAATGGTGTCTGGAGAGGTAACTATAACCCTGACATACAATACTCATAGTAATGGTGCCTGGAGAGGCAACTATAACCCTGACATACAATACACATAGTAATGGTGTCTGGAGAGGTAACTATGACCCTGGCATACAATACTCATAGTAATGGTGCCTCGAGAGGCAACTATAACCCTAACATACAATACTCATAGTAATGGTGTCTGGAGAGGTAACTATAACCCTGACATACAGTACTCATAGTAATGGTGTCTGGAGAGGTAACTATAACCCTGACATACAGTACTCATAGTAATGGTGCCTGGAGAGGCAACTATAACCCTAACATACAATACTCATAGTAATGGTGTCTGGAGAGGCAACTATAACCCTGGCATACAATACTCATAGTAATGGTGTCTGGAGAGGCAACTATAACCCTGACATACAATACACATAGTAATTGTGTCTGGAGAGGTAACTATGACCCTGGCATACAATACTCTTAGTAATGGTGCCTGGAGAGGCAACTATAACCCTGACATGCAATACTCATAGTAATGGTGCCTGGAGAGGCAACTATAACCCTGACATACAATACTCATAGTAATGGTGTCTGGAGAGGCAACTATAACCCTGGCATACAATACTCATAGTAATGGTGTCTGGAGAGGCAACTATAACCCTGACATACAATACTCATAGTAATGGTGCCTGGAGAGGTAACTATAACCCTGGCATACAATACTCATAGTAATGGTGTCTGGAGAGGCAACTATAACCCTGACATACAATACTCATAGTAATGGTGCCTGGAGAGGCAACTATAACCCTGACATACAATACACATAGTAATGGTGTCTGGAGAGGCAACTATAACCCTGACATACAATACACATAGTAATGGTGTCTGGAGAGGTAACTATGACCCTGGCATACAATACTCATAGTAATGGTGTCTGGAGAGGTAACTATAACCCTGACATACAATACTCATAGTAATGGTGCCTGGAGAGGCAACTATAACCCTGACATACAATACTCATAGTAATGGTGTCTGGAGAGGTAACTATAACCCTGACATACAATACTCATAGTAATGGTGTCTGGAGAGGCAACTATAACCCTGACATACAATACTCATAGTAATGGTGCCTGGAGAGGTAACTATAACCCTGACATACAATACTCATAGTAATGGTGTCTGGAGAGGTAACTATGACCCTGACATACAATACTCATAGTAATGGTGCCTGGAGAGGCAACTATAACCCTGACATACAATACTCATAGTAATGGTGTCTGGAGAGGTAACTATAACCCTGACATACAATACTCATAGTAATGGTGCCTGGAGAGGTAACTATAACCCTGGCATACAATACTCATAGTAATGGTGTCTGGAGAGGTAACTATAACCCTGACATACAATACTCATAGTAATGGTGTCTGGAGAGGCTATAACCCTGACATACAATACTCATAGTAATGGTGTCTGGAGAGGTAACTATAACCCTGACATACAATACTCATAGTAATGGTGCCTGGAGAGGTAACTATAACCCTGACATACAATACTCATAGTAATGGTGTCTGGAGAGGCAACTATAACCCTGACATACAATACTCATAGTAATGGTGCCTGGAGAGGTAACTATAACCCTGACATACAATACTCATAGTAATGGTGCCTGGAGAGGTAACTATAACCCTGACATACAATACTCATAGTAATGGTGCCTATGGAAGGAGAGGTAACTATACCCTGACATACAATACTCATAGTAATGGTGCCTGGAGAGGTAACTATAACCCTGACATACAATACTCATAGTAATGGTGCCTGGAGAGGTAACTATAACCCTGGCATACAATACTCATAGTAATGGTGTCTGGAGAGGTAACTATAACCCTGGCATACAATACTCATAGTAATGGTGTCTGGAGAGGTAACTATAACCCTGACATACAATACTCATAGTAATGGTGCCTGGAGAGGCAACTATAACCCTGACATACACTACTCATAGTAATGGTGCCTGGAGAGGCAACTATAACCCTGACATACACTACTCATAGTAATGGTGTCTGGAGAGGTAACTATAACCCTGACATACAATACTCATAGTAATGGTGTCTGGAGAGGCAACTATAACCCTGACATACAATACTCATAGTAATGGTGCCTGGAGAGGCAACTATAACCCTGACATACAATACTCATAGTAATGGTGTCTGGAGAGGTAACTATAACCCTGACATACAATACTCATAGTAATGGTGTCTGGAGAGGTAACTATAACCCTGACATACAATACTCATAGTAATGGTGTCTGGAGAGGTAACTATAACCCTGACATACAATACTCATAGTAATGGTGCCTGGAGAGGCAACTATAACCCTGACATACACTACTCATAGTAATGGTGCCTGGAGAGGCAACTATAACCCTGACATACATTACTCATAGTAATGGTGCCTGGAGAGGCAACTATAACCCTGACATACACTACTCATAGTAATGGTGCCTGGAGAGGCAACTATAACCCTGACATACAATACTCATAGTAATGGTGTCTGGAGAGGTAACTATAACCCTGACATACAATACTCATAGTAATGGTGCCTGGAGAGGCAACTATAACCCTGACATACACTACTCATAGTAATGGTGTCTGGAGAGGTAACTATAACCCTGACATACAATACTCATAGTAATGGTGCCTGGAGAGGCAACTATAACCCTGACATACAATACACATAGTAATGGTGTCTGGAGAGGCAACTATGACCCTGGCATACAATACTCATAGTAATGGTGCCTGGAGAGGCAACTATAACCCTAACATACAATACTCATAGTAATGGTGCCTCGAGAGGCAACTATAACCCTAACATACAGTACTCATAGTAATGGTGTCTTGAGAGGTAACTATAACCCTGACATACAGTACTCATAGTAATGGTGCCTGGAGAGGCAACTATAACCCTAACATACAATACTCATAGTAATGGTGTCTGGAGAGGCAACTATAACCCTGGCATACAATACTCATAGTAATGGTGTCTGGAGAGGCAACTATAACCCTGACATACAATACACATAGTAATGGTGTCTGGAGAGGTAACTATGACCCTGGCATACAATACTCATAGTAATGGTGCCTGGAGAGGCAACTATAACCCTGACATACAATACTCATAGTAATGGTGCCTGGAGAGGCAACTATAACCCTGAAATACAATACTCATAGTAATGGTGTCTGGAGAGGCAACTATAACCCTGGCATACAATACTCATAGTAATGGTGTCTGGAGAGGCAACTATAACCCTGACATACAATACTCATAGTAATGGTGCCTGGAGAGGTAACTATAACCCTGGCATACAATACTCATAGTAATGGTGTCTGGAGAGGCAACTATAACCCTGACATACAATACTCATAGTAATGGTGCCTGGAGAGGCAACTATAACCCTGACATACAATACACATAGTAATGGTGTCTGGAGAGGCAACTATAACCCTGACATACAATACACATAGTAATGGTGTCTGGAGAGGTAACTATGACCCTGGCATACAATACTCATAGTAATGGTGCCTGGAGAGGCAACTATAACCCTGACATACAATACTCATAGTAATGGTGTCTGGAGAGGTAACTATAACCCTGACATACAATACTCATAGTAATGGTGTCTGGAGAGGCAACTATAACCCTGACATACAATACTCATAGTAATGGTGCCTGGAGAGGTAACTATAACCCTGACATACAATACTCATAGTAATGGTGTCTGGAGAGGCAACTATAACCCTGACATACAATACTCATGGTAATGGTGTCTGGAGAGGCAACTATAACCCTAACATACAATACTCATAGTAATGGTGTCTGGAGAGGTAACTATAACCCTGACATACAATACTCATAGTAATGGTGTCTGGAGAGGCAACTATGCCCCTGACATACAATACTCATAGTAATGGTGTCTGGAGAGGTAACTATGACCCTGACATACAATACTCATAGTAATGGTGCCTGGAGAGGCAACTATAACCCTGACATACAATACTCATAGTAATGGTGTCTGGAGAGGTAACTATAACCCTGACATACAATACTCATAGTAATGGTGCCTGAAGAGGTAACTATAACCCTGGCATACAATACTCATAGTAATGGTGTCTGGAGAGGTAACTATAACCCTGACATACAATACTCATAGTAATGGTGTCTGGAGAGGCTATAACCCTGACATACAATACTCATAGTAATGGTGTCTGGAGAGGTAACTATAACCCTGACATACAATACTCATAGTAATGGTGCCTGGAGAGGTAACTATAACCCTGACATACAATACTCATAGTAATGGTGTCTGGAGAGGCAACTATAACCCTGACATACAATACTCATAGTAATGGTGCCTGGAGAGGTAACTATAACCCTGACATACAATACTCATAGTAATGGTGCCTGGAGAGGTAACTATAACCCTGACATACAATACTCATAGTAATGGTGCCTGGAGAGGTAACTATAACCCTGACATACAATACTCATAGTAATGGTGCCTGGAGAGGTAACTATAACCCTGGCATACAATACTCATAGTAATGGTGTCTGGAGAGGCAACTATAACCTGACATACAATACTCATAGTAATGGTGTCTGGAGAGGTAACTATAACCCTGACATACAATACTCATAGTAATGGTGTCTGGAGAGGTAACTATAACAGTAATGGTGTCTGGAGAGGTAACTATAACCCTGACATACAATACTCATAGTAATGGTGTCTGGAGAGGTAACTATAACCCTGACATACAATACTCATAGTAATGGTGTCTCGAGAGGTAACTATAACCCTGACATACAATACTCATAGTAATGGTGCCTGGAGAGGCAACTATAACCCTGACATACAATACTCATAGTAATGGTGTCTGGAGAGGTAACTATAACCCTGACATACAATACTCATAGTAATGGTGCCTGGAGAGGCAACTATAACCCTGACATACAATACTC